>JASNJN010000969.1:0-14066 GCA_030180075.1 Mikrocytos mackini
TATATATGATTTCGAATTGTATTCATACGTCTATTTGTGCTTATGGCAACCTTGTTAACTACCTTCTTGAAGAACTCAATGTTAAAAGCCTTCTTTAACTTACTCTTATCCTCGGGGCTAAAAGTAAACCTATTTTCTGCCCACTTCTTATACTCTTCGAATTTCCTTCGCATTTTAATTTTGTGTATAGGTGAAATCCATGTAATTAGATTTGCAAAAGAAGCATTTCCATGTTCATCTATGTCCATCATTTCAAGTACCTTTATAAATCCGAAGTGATAGGACTCCAATAAAGTCCTGTGGTAATAGTCGGCTGGTATCTGATCTGCCGCCGTATGTATTAGATTCAGTGTTTTATCGCTTACCATATGAGAAAAATCTTTACCATTTCTTAGCTTCTTAAAATCCACAAACTTTTTAAAATACTCCCCTAACTTGATTTCGCCAGGAGCAATCCCGCCTACTTTATCCGATATCTGATTTTGTTCCCCATGTCCCATAAGAAAGGCGATTAAAAATTCACATTTTATGGTGGCATTCTGTACAAACACATTTTCCACATTTGTTTTTTTATTTTTTCTTTGGATGTTATTTTTCCTTAGATTTCTCTTCATGATCCCATAATCATTTCTTATTGTATAAAGAACTTGTTGAAAGAATGAGAGAAAGTACCTGAAAAGTTTAGAAATAGCTTCTGTTTCAGTTAATGGAGTGTCTGTTAGATTGTAGCTGTTCTCAGGAAATAATCTGTTCCATTCTGTTCTAAACACTTTTTTCATGTCTGCATCCATTGATGCTTTTAAAAAAGAATCGATTGCATACGGCCGGCGAATAGTTTCTTTCATCAATTTGTTTAATCTGTTTACTTTTCCATCTTTTGGTTGGGCCTGTACCATCTGAGTAAACTTTTTGAAATCAATTTCTCCAAAGAAAAATCCTTTGTTTTTTTGGATTATTGGTAGAAACGACATTATTCTCCATTTATTATGATATATTTCTCTTCGAGTAGATATGGGAAGAACTGAAGCGAATACAAACTGGAGACTTCTGATTTTTGTTCCATCAGAGTCAAAAAGCATGGCTTTATCAAATAAAGATACCATGAAGTTTCTGTGTTTGTATTCTGTACCCAAGAAAGAGGAACTGATCTGCTTTGTTCCGAACACATTTGCTTCATCAATTAGGAAAATGACCTTTTCAACTCTATTGTGTTTTGTAATTCTCTTAGTTCTTTTTGTTCCCTGGTTGTTATTGAAATCGGTACTACCGACAAGTTCTTTTTTTCTTATACCTTCCCCTCTTGTAACTAGTCCCACAATGTGTTCTATTAGCTTACTGTGTAAATAGACTTGTCGTGTGACGTCTGATTTGTCTTCTAAAATGGAGTTAATACTAGAATTCTTGCGTGTCTTTAACATATTCGTATCATCCTTTGTTAGTTGTACTCTTTCAATAAACAAATCCACAATTTTTGATATCAAGTTACTGATAAAATACTCCTCTATTTTCGTTGTTTGTTTATTTATGGATTCTTTATTTGTTTCATTCAATAGGTTTTTACAGTTGATGTTGAACACCAACAAACGACTGCACAATTCCGTAACTTCTTTTCTATCGTTGGGCTCTATGTATTTCATGACGAAGTTACTGGGGTCTCTCTTTTCCAACGCTTGTGTTGTGGCGAAATAAGACGTCTTGCCACTGCCCGGCCCGTTGTTAATGACGATACTGCATTCGTTCCTGTATATATACCTTAGAAGATAGAATGATAGGTATGCATTATCTATTATATATTCACCACACGTGTCATATATATCTGTTAGATTGTATCGAGAGTGGGGTTCTTCAGACATGGTTTCTTCGAGAATTTCAATGCCAAGATCTTGAACATCGTTGTAATCTTTTGTATTTGACGTTTGCATACTATCCGCATCGTCCATATGCCCTTTTCGGTTTAAATTGTGGCATTCTTCGAAATCTGGTGTATGGGATAAATCAGTCATTTTAAAATTTTGGTGCTGAATTTTTATAAATTTACTTCTAAGGTTATTTATTGTTAAAATTCACTGTAAAACCACATATATAATTATCACGTAAAAACAAGCCAATCAGATTTCAAAATTTTCCAAACATTTTGTTTAGTTTGTCATACATAAAACGAAATGGATTTTAATTCTCAAACTCCGGTCGACAGGGGCGATCCGGACTCAACGATGCCACCGACACAACTAGATTTTGAAGATGAAGATGCGCATCTCACACAAGAAGACCGTGATGAAACTGAACATGGAAATACCGAAAATACACAGCAGCAGGATTGTTTAGAGAGTGCTATTGATTCATTGGACTCTGATTTCTACTCTTCGTTAAATTCGGATGGCAACACAAATGAATCGATTGTCCTAGGATATACCAACACGGACAGCCCCTTTGTGGATGGCTACAATCTACAAAGAATTTACTCTGCGGGAATGAGCGATCATTATGAAAGGAATTCGCTAGATAGTTGTAATGAATTGATTAGAAACTTTGAAGAGAACAAATATTTCACGAAAAACCATGAACTTAATAGTTTTACTAAAATATGTGATAGACGGCACTCGACAGAGTCAGAGATTCTTCGAGAACTAACGAATCATACAAACAGAGAAGATAAAATGCATTTTTCGAATTCCAAAAATAAAAAGTTAAAATTGGAAAATACAAATTTTGCAATATCTCAGTCCCTACCCCGTGAGGACAAACCTCGTGCTTCCCCGCGTGGTTTACAGCGTATGAAGAGTTTATCTATCCAGTCATCTTCAAATTTATGCAAACTTCCTTCACTCCCCACAATACTTCCTCAGAGCAGTCCCATTCACCACATCACACCCTCCACAGTCGTTTCTCTTTTAAAGGGAATTCAATACCCTACACTGGTCGATTTCGTGCTCATAGACTGCCGTTTCAACTACGAGATCAAAGGCGGAAGCATTCTCAACTCAAACTACTGCAGAACCCGCAAAAACATCCAAAAACTATTCAACAAGCTAAAACTTCTAGACGGTAACATGGCCGTAATATTTTACTGCGAATTCAGCCGTAACAGGAGCCCTGTTATAGCCAGCTATTTCAGACAGTTGGACCGACTTAACAGTACATACCCAAACTTGTCGTTTCCAGACACGTACATTTTAGAGGGCGGCTACAAAGGGTTTTGGGAACACGTGAACAAACCTATGTGTTTAAGAAACGAAAGGAAAATAGAGTGTTTCAATGTAAATGGTAATAATGTAAAGGAAAAAGTTGTAAATAGTAATGCGATTGTAGAAAGAGGAGATGAAGAGAAAAGAAAGTTGTTTAGTAGATATGGATATGTTTCAATGTGGGATAATAAATTTAAAAGAAAATGTAATAAAAAGAATAGAAATATGAAAAGAGAATGGAGTAAAAGTGTTGTGAATGGATTAATTTGATGGTAAATAAATAGTATACAGTATAATACACTTTTGAAGTTTTAAAATGAATTAAAGTTAAATTGATAATTCTTTTATAAAATATTTACACATTTACCATTAAAGAAAACCATGAAAAATTTAATTACATTTATATTTAATATGAACATTAGAAATATTATATTGTTACATAAAATTTATATATCTTTATCAAGTTACGATTCTAATAAAGAAGTTTAATTTAAAATTATAAAATAAAGATTGCCATAAATAATTCTATTTACGAGATTGTATTAGATAACTGTATAAGTAAGTAAACATCATTCAAACTTCCATTTGTTCCCGATTAATTATTTACGTTTGTATTATTCTTCATGTTCCTCTTGTTCATCGTCCATATCTTGTCCCACTTCTTCATAATCTTTCTCTAACGCTGCAATATCTTCTCTGGCTTCAGTAAATTCTCCCTCTTCCATTCCTTCACCAACATACCAATGCACGAATGCTCTTTTAGCGTACATCAAATCGAACTTGTGGTTTATTTTCGCAAAAACTTCCGCAATTGCTGTATTGTTGGCCATTGCGCACACACCTCGGCTAGACTCGGCTATGTCGCTGTTCTCTGGAATCATTGGCTGGCTGTTGTTCAGTCCTACTTTAAACCCTGTTGGACACCAGTCCACGAATTGCATGCCTTTATCCTGCTTCAAATGACCTACGGCTTCATTTGCCTCTGTGGCGTTAACGTCTCCTCTGTAATTAAGACTGCAAGCCATGTACTTGCCTGCTCGGGGATCGCACTTAGCCATCATGTTTCCTGGCTCGAAAGCGAGTTTTGTAATCTCGTTCACACTAAGACTCTGCTTCATTGCCTTCTTCTTCGAAAGTAGCGGTGCTAGGGAGCTGAGTACAAAATGGATTCTTGGGTACGGTACGAGGTTAGTCTGGAACTCGTTAATGTCTGTGTTCAATGCTCCGTGCTTACGCAGGCTGATACTCATTGCACTGAAAACTTGTGATACACAGCTGTTTAAGTGATGCAATGTTGGCGACTTGATGTCTAACTGGTCTTTACAAATGTCGTATATGGCTTCGTTGTCCAGTAGTATCGTCACGTCCTCGTGCTCCAACAGTGAATGTGTAGAGAGCACCGCATTGTAAGGCTCTACCACGGAGGTACCGATCAAAGGGGAAGGGAATATTGTGAAGCCAAATTTACTCTTTTTAGAAAAGTCTGCAGAAAGACTCTCAAGAAGCAAAGCACCAAGCCCAGAACCAGTTCCTCCGCCCACTGAGTTGAAGATCATGAATCCCTGCAAGCCGTCGCAGCTCTCAGTAATCTTCTGCACCTTGTTAACGATGGACTCAATCTCGGTCTTGCCTACTGTGTAGTAACCACGTGCGAAGTTGTTGGCAGCGTCTTCTTTTCCTGTGATGAGGTTGACTGGATGGTAAAGCGAACCGTACCTCCCAGAACGAACCTGGTCGATGACGGTGGGCTCCAGGTCTACCATGAGACAACGTGGAACGAAGCTCCCCTCAGATGTTTCGTAGAAAAATGTGTTTAATGAGTCCTTTTCTTTCTTGAGCTCATTGGCAGTAAGATTGTCTTTCAGAGAATTCTGCAAAGATCCGTTTGGCATTATGCCGTGTTCTAGACACATGAGTGATGTACACTCGTTCCCAACTTGTACACCGGTTTGTCCTAAGAAGAATGAAACTATTTCTCTCATTTATAAAAATTTTAAATTTTAAAATAAAAAAATTGAAAATTTGGAGAATACAGAAGATTTTATTGGTAATCGATAAACCTATACCCCTGATGTCAGAGGTTGTATACACGGTAGTTCGTACATGATCCAAAACAGTTCTAACCATTTTTTGAAATGAAAGTCAATAACTTAAGCCAAGTTTGCTTGTTTATGATTTGTCGATGTCTGTCGTATCTTTTAAACAGCATAAAACATAAATTAGATATTTAATCGTTTAATCGAAGTAAACGCATTTAACGGCTGATCCTCGAATGAAAATCTCCTTTACATTTGTTATTTCACAATTCTCTTCACATTTGACCTCTTTTATTTCCTGTACGAAAAAATTGTTGTTTGAATCTGTCTTAGAAATTTTCCCTCTTTAAATCAAAATACTTAACTATGGTTTGATTCTTGAGTATTATGATAATGTCCTGGTTTTTTATCGTCCGAAGTTCCTGCATTTTGTTGTTTCAAAAAAATAGAAATTAAAATGGAGGTTAAGAAAATTAAAAAATATAATCACAAAAAACGAGCGAAGCCTGAAGTAGATAATCTAAAGAAACAGGACGATGCTTATGCAGATGAAATAATAAATGATTCTAGATTTTCGGGTCTTTTGAGCCAAGATTGCCATTTGACCTTGATAGAATTGAGCAAGAAAGAATATTTTTACAAGGTACTTCTACAAAGAATAAATAATTTAAAATGAATGTGTTATTGTAAGAACCATGTTCGTACATAAAAACTATCGTTGGCTATGGTGGCTCAGACAGCGATAGGTTGTCATATCAGATCATGATATGGAGTTTATAAGCTTTTTATAAGGTTTAATTAAATAAATAAAAAATAGAAGTTAAAAAATTTCATCAAAAATTAGTACTACTAAAAATGACATACAACATTAACTACAGGGCAAATCGATCATCTAATAAGTCAGAACATAGGACGAACAGACATGCGCCACTCTCTTTGTTCAATTTCTATCTGCGATATGGTCGTTCGCCCCGGCGCCACGACAGTTATATATTGACGTAATATTATAACTAGGGATCGGAAAATATGTGATTTGGTACAAATCATATATTTTTACCAAATTTCTGGAAATTTTCCACCCATAATATCTCCGATTTGAAGGAATTCATATATTTTATTTTATTGAAAATTCGAAATTATAATGAGATTTTGACAAAATCATATATAATCATATATTTGCCGATTTTTCGTCATATATTTTCCGACCCCTAGTTATAACTGATTATAAGTAAATATTAAGAATATAATACACAAAATTTATATTTCAAAAACTAATCCTATCATAATGGATTCATTTAACAGGAGCCGTAGCCACAGTAGACACTCAACATCGCTTAACGAAAGCAAGAACACCCCACGTCCTCGATTTCAGAACCAGGCGACACCCAAACATCCTTTTAACACACCAGCAGAGAGACTAACCTTCCAAATGTCAAACAAAGACGCCGAAGGCCCAACACTTTCTCTCTTTAGGTTAACAAAGGACCATACACGCCCAGAGGATGTACCACTGTGGATTTCACAGTTTAACCTGATTATCACAGCAAACGATTGGAATGATAAGCAGACGATCCAGAACCTTCTAATAGCCACAGGTCCAGAATTTCATGACCTTATAGGAGAAGCTATAACCCGCAAGGAGGCTCTAGACACTGTTCTGCGAGAGTTTTTCCCAAGCTACGCTTTTACGCAGTATGAAACACAGCTTCTGAATCTCAAATCATATCAGTTCGACACAGTTTCGTTATTTTACAGACGTCTTAAAGATTTAGTACTTCTAGCCAACCAACCACTGTCTCGATAAAGACGAACCGCTTCAGAAGAGAGAGATTGAAAACTTCTTCGTAGGAAGACTCAACCAAACTCAGCGTCAGTATTATCTGAGCAACTTGTTCGAATCGTTGGAAAAAGCTTCTATGGCAATAGACACTCTGCAGGCCAAAACTCAAAAGTTTTCTAGGTTTATACAGCAGGACAGAAGTCCAACGAATGTTAATCAGAGTTTCCGAGGAAGAGGAAGAAATCCATTTAACACCCAATTCCGACGTAATCCACGTCCAACAGGAAACACAAAGTTCTGTAACTTCCACAAAACTGGAGGACACAGTAATGAAGAGTGTTACAAACAACAAAACACTCAGCCTAAAAAGAATTTCCGTATCGGGAGCATTGACCCTCACTGTTCAGAAGGAACAATTGAAGGAAGGATAAACGATAAGAAGTATTCTATCACTATAGATAGTGTAGCCGATTACACGTTCGTAAATCAACATGTGGCCCAGGAATTAGGAGCAGAGGAGCTATTAAGACTAGGGTTTAAAATGGTCGGGTAGCGACAAATTTAAAATGTATTTTTATATAGGTTTATTATCATTAAAAATTTTGAAATTTTTATGACAACCTCAATTTTTTCCAGATATCGATTTGCGCACTTTTATTTTATGAAATACCTTCACATACGGCTTAATAATCAATTACCCGTTACCCGGGTAATTGAAAATGGGTTTTCAGGAAAATTTCTAAAACGTCAAAATATTATAAGATTTTTTATTAATTTGTACGAAAATTAATATAAAATATACAGTATTGTTAAATACGCACGTACAATCATTTTCACAAACGTTAATGAGTTGTTGTTGTGTATATTGGTTGATTAATACCATTACCCGTGACCCGTCATTTTAAACCTTAATTTAAGACCACTCAAGGTCGTATTTGGTAACGGTACCACCTCAGCCATTAAGGCAAAAGTCAACTTTACACTCACCTTAGAGGATCTACCCACACACCAGTTCTCCATCAAAGCTTTTGTACTTCCTGACTTGCTCGTGCCAGTGAACGTAGGCCGAGACTTTTTAAAGACACATAAAGCGGCCTTGGACTTCAATGCAAATACCATTGCATTACAAGGAATCATTTTAACCCTGAATCCAGGATGCGAGTCTTCAAAGGTTACACCATCACGAGTGACACCTACAGTTTGTCCATTAATAGAACAAAACGAGGAACCCCAAGTGATTCTCACAGTTCAGACAAAAGAAGAAGAGTCAGAAGACAGTACACCAATTAGTACTATTCCTACTTTAAACAAGATAGTAGAGGATTATAAGAAACAAGAACCAAAACTTGGCACAATACCAAAGCAACATGTTTCCCTCACTCTTGATAAACCCTTTTATTGGGCACACAGACCAATTCCATTTGACATCAAGGCCGAAGATAAGGTCAACGACGAATTGAAAGAGCTCATGGATAACAATATCATACGCCCTAGTTCAGCACCAAATGCTAGCCGAGCCTTTCCGGTAAAAAAAGCTAACACCGATCGAATTCGGTTGGTTGTAGACTACCGGGAACTTAACAGTTGCATTGAAGGTCTACCATATCCCCTGCCAAAGACCTTTGACATCCTAAACAGATTAAAAGATTGTACCACATTCACTACTCTGGACTTGTCACAAGGATATCACCAATTGGAGTTAACAGATGAATCGCGTCCGCTCATAGCTTTCACTACAAGAGCCGGGCTGTTTGAATTTAATAGACTGCCTTTTGGACTAAAGCAAGGACCGGGAATCTTCCAGAAGGTGATGAGCTCACTTTTCGGGTATCTTTCCAATGTTTACATATACATTGACGACATCATCATCGCAAGCCCATCTCTAGAGGAACATTTAATTACCCTAGAAAAGGTATTCAATATTGTAAAGGAGAATACCTCAAATTAAACCTTGCAAAGTGTGAATTTGCAAAGGATCATGTCAAGTTTCTTGGCTATAACATAACAAAGAATACTATAAAAGCAGATCTTCAAAAAACAACATCCTTAATGTAAGTCCGTGTCCTAGAGATAAGAAGGGACTGAAGAAACTTCTCAGATTTATACAATGGTTCCATCCATTCATAAAACAACTGGGAAGTAAATTAGCCCCTTTCTATAACAAGCTGCAAAAGAACGTGAAGTTTGTTTGGAAGCGCGAAGACACCCAAAGGATTAAAGATATTCTGGATAACATACAGGAAAATCAAACCCTTACTATACCTGATCCAAATGAGGCACTTAGAATCAAAAGAGCGCAGAGTGATTTCTAAAAAGTGAAAATATAGATTGATAAGTGTAAAATACTCCTTCTTTAAATATTAGATAGGTAATTTATTTTATTAATTATATTTATGACTAACAAAAACCAATTACCTCCAACTTCAAACAAAAGTATTAGGGTCAATATATTTCATTAATGAGGCCTAATATTTTCCATTTTGAAAAATGTCACTTTGCGCTCTTTTGATTCTAAGTGCCTCAAATAAAGATTTCAAATTATATATCGACGCCTCAGGAGTAGGCACGGCGGGAACTCTTATACAAGACGAAAACATCGTCAGATTCTTTAGTAGGAAGCTTAATCAAGCCGAATTAAACTACAGCATCACAGAAACGGAGATGTTTGCTGTTATCGAAAGTCTTAAAACATTTAAGGACATAATATGGAACTCATTTATTGAAATACACACCGATAACAAGAATATTACGTTCGAGCCTAAGAAAATTACTAGTTGAGCACAGAAATGGAAGAACACTATAGCTGAATTCAATTACAGCTTAAATCACATCAAAGGAACTTCGAATACATGTAGCGACTACCTTTCTAGGAACTTTAATATACGAACCATAACTTCTATCACAACAATGGTACGAAGAATACAAGCTAACTTACACCAGAACATTAACCAAGAATTTGTAAGAACAGGCGAAGTACTGAGTAGAGAAGAGATCATAACGGATCAACTTGGGAAAGTAATTATTCCAGAAGAGCACGTAAAGGAATTTTTATTGTTCATCCATGACTACCTTGGTCACCCAGGAACATCCAAACTGACTTCTACTTTAATACCATACTACAGTATTAGAAAACTACATGCTAACACACAGGAAGTTGTAAAGAATTGTATACCCTGTGCAGTTAACAAACATCCAACAAAACAAAGAGGAGAATTACAAGGACATATTGAAGCTAATGCACCCTAGAGAATATCCCAATGGATCTATATGGTCCTTTCTCACTACAGAAATTCGACAGCTTTGGAAATGTTCATCTTCTCACAATAAGCGATTTGTTTTCACGCTATTCAAGAATTTTCTTACTCCATGATATAGACACAGCTAATGTCTTGAGATGTTTTGAAGAAGGATGGCTTGAACAGTTTCAAACGCCTAACTCCGTGCTAACAGATAATGGACGACAGTTTATTAGCAGAGACTTCAGACAATTTTGTAGAGAAAGGAACATAAGGAAAAATACAACGAGCCCTTACAATCCTACATCAAATTCTATAAGCGAGCGCATAAATAAAACAATAGGAAATGTACTCAGAATAGAAAAAGGAAAGAAGATTTATGAAGTACTACCCAAAATTGAGCTTGTTCTCAATTCAACGGTGAATAGAACTCTTAAGATGACACCTGAATAAATAATTTATAAGACTTCAGCAGTTGACGTTTTACAACAAGAAATAGTAGTCGACACAGACGAAATACAAATAAGAATAACTTCAACAGCAGAAGAAGAAAGAAATAAAAGAAATTCTAAAAGATATTCAAACAGAACGTATGGCATTGGAGATAAAGTCTTTTGCAGGAACAATGTCAGATGTAAACTAGATCCCTATTTTGTCGGACCATATGTAATAACCGCAATAGGAAATACAAACAACAATTGAGTGTATCTACAAGACGCTGCAATCGGTTTTTGGACAAATATAAAACTTATAAGATTATACAAAGAAAGAAGAGATCAGGATGACGTAATGTCATAACTGATTATAAGTAAATATTAAGAATATAATACACAAAATTTATATTTCAAAAACTAATCCTATCATATATTTATTGGTATGGTTAATTTCGTAGATATAACTAGGTGTAATCGCGATTAATATAGACGTTTGCAAAACTATTCGTACGATATTGCAAACCTATTCGTACGATATTGCAAAATTATTCGTACGGAAAATCGAAGAGATTATGTTGTGAATAAAATTTTTATTATTTTTTGAATCTGATGTTTTACAATTTATTTACCAAAACACAGGTATAATTTTCGAAAATCGAGATTTCAGTCACAATATTCCCACTTTTACTAATTCTTCCTCAAAAGACCAATCATTCCTTATTTTGTAGAAGATATTGAAAACGAAGACACCGTTCTTAAGCCTTAAAAGCAACTCATGGAGTTGGTATTTTGTTATTTAGAGTCCATTCATTATATTTTGTATTTGGACGGAACGATGTATGTTTTTGTGAGACAAGTTGAAAATATGAAGCATTTTACATTAACAACCGATAACTATTGATTGTGTTTGAAGAGTAATTTCGAACAACAGATGGTTTGTATAAAATCGGTTATGTTTTGCAATTATTATTTATAGTTTCAAGAACGGTGTCTTCGTTTTCAATATCTTCTACAAAATAAGGAATGATTGGTCTTTTGAGGAAGAATTAGTAAAAGTGGGAATATTGTGACTGAAATCTCGATTTTCGAAAATTATACCTGTGTTTTGGTAAATAAATTGTAAAACATCAGATTCAAAAAATAATAAAAATTTTATTCACAACATAATCTCTTCGATTTTCCGTACGAATAATTTTGCAATATCGTACGAATAGGTTTGCAATATCGTACGAAAGTTTTGCAATATCGTACGAATAGTTTTGCAAACGTCTATAAATGCGAAGCGTAGGCACATATAAAAACTCAACCATCGTTTATTTATGGAAGTTTGCAAAACTATTCGTACGAAAAATCGAAGAGATTATTGTAGGAATTAGCTGTGAGGTTAATTTCTAAAGAATTTAAAAAGTTATATTTATTTAGAATTAAAGGGGATAACACCCCGGGCATCCGAGTTAGTATGCATTGATTATATGTAGCCAATGCATCCACTCTACACCTACTGTCTTAAGTTTCTTAGTACCATACTCGGAAACCCTGCCAATCAATCTTCTCGGCCATCTTTTATTATTTTCCAGTGTAATGGCCGATCTTGAGGTAGCTTTGACTTTGAACGGACCTTTGAATTTTCCAGGCTTTGTTTTAATGTGGACCTCGTTTCCGGGTTTGTATTGTTTTCTTTTTACTGCCCTACGTAGGTCGTGATTTTTCTTCATAGCCGCCTGCTTTCTTTCTACGGTGGTTCGTTCAATAGTTTTTACTTTTCTTTTGGGTTCTGGTGTTTCACCTAGACAGGGGTAAGTTTTATTTACTTTAGCCCTTTTCCTTAGTGCTCTGTCTCCGGCACTTTCAGTCACTTCGTCTCTTATGTCTACTCCGTACGCCGGTATTTCTCGACGGCGGTTTACCCGGGTGTGTACACTATCTTCCTTCTCCTCCCTTAAGACTGTCGCCTCGCGATCAATCTGATTTTCGGAGTCACTTTCTGGTTGGCCAGAAGTGCTAATTTGTCTCTCATGGGCCTTCCAAACATTGCTTCGAAAGGACTTACTCCTTTGGTAGTATGCGGAGTGGCTCTGTAATTGGTTACAGTGTTTTCAATAGTTTTCATTATTGGCCACTTGTTTGACTCGGCTTCAGCAATTTTCTCTGCTAATACTCGGTTAAATCTTTCAACTAACCCATTTAGCTGAGGATTGTATATGAGAACCTTATCGTGGTCAATGCCATTGCTCTGCATGAACGTTTTGAATTCCTTGCTCGTGAACTGTTTTCCATTATCGGATACTAGCTCATTCGGCAGGCCAAACCTTCTAAAGGCTGTTTCTAGGAAGTTGATTACTTTGGCCGAGGTAATTTTTGTCATGCTGCAATCCTCTGGCCACTTGGTATAATAATCCATGACTACCATAAAAATTTTGGATCCGTGGTTTTAAACGGTCCCTTTATATCTACGGCGATCTTTTTCCAAGGACCACTTGGCAATGGTATGGGTACCATTGGTGTTTCGCGTATAACTTTAGTTCTTGTAGAATTTTTGCATACTGTGCAGGATTTCACAAACTCCATCACGTCTTTTCACCATCCCCGGCCAACAGAACAGTTCTTCGACTCGACGCTTAGTTCGGTCGATGCCCGGATGTACCTCGTGGGCTTCACTGATTCATCAGGTACGAATCGGTAATTGTTGAAGAATAATCGTCCCTTGTTTGTTGTTAATTTACTAAGGTGTTTATAGTACTCGTTGAATCTATTCCGATTCACTTTGTCCCAAGAATTACTATTAATAACTTTTACTAGGGTGCGTAGGTTGCCTTGGTACTCTACTATTTCAGCCCCTGTATCTTTTTGTATAGAGTTGACTACAACTTCTTCGTATATAGATGCCATCTCATGGTTCACCTTTTTTGCGGACCGTGATAATCAGTCTGCTACTGAGTTATCCGATCCCTTTATATGTTTGACGTCGTAGTTGAAGACTGCCAATTTTTCGCGCCACCTTTCCACTCTGGCATTGGTGCGTTTCACTGTACTTTGACTCATAAGAGTTGTCAAAGCTTTATGGTCGGTGAGGAGTGTGAACTTCCTACCAAGTAGATAATTTTTAAAACTGAGGATGGCTGGAACGCACGCCAGTGCCTCTTTTTCTCCTACTGAGTAATTATTCTCGTATTTTCTGAACTGGGATGACCAGTAGATTACCGGTTTAAATGTCCCGTTTTGTTGTTCCTGTTCTAACACTGCCCCCATTCCATCGTCGCATGCATCTGTTTTCACAACTACTCTTTTACTAGACGCAGTGTCGAAAAGGGCAAGTGCTTCTCTTTCCTTGATCATTGTCTTTATAAACTCGAAGGCTTGGTTACACCTTTCGGTCCACTCAAACTTGCTGTCCA
>JASNJN010000972.1:0-12596 GCA_030180075.1 Mikrocytos mackini
AAATTTGACACACCCCTAAAATTTCCAAATTTGAAAATTTTGTCAAATTTGGAAAAAAAGGTTGTTTGACACAGTTGTGTCACGAMTTKKAYAAWATTGACACAGGTTGGACARGATTTGACACAAAAATAAATCGTGAATTTGACACGTATGGCCTGTTTTCGYGACAATATTGTCAAAAACAGGATAATRAGTCAAATTTAACAAAAATTTAAAGAGGGACAATTTTGTCAATTGACACATTTGACACATTTGTGTCAGACACAAATTTGACACATTAGATTTGACACATTTGTGTCAAATTTAAAATGACACTTGTGTCAATTGACACACCCCTAAATTGACAACTTTGTCAATTATTGACACATAATAATTCATCTGACAAAATTTTTACAGTATTGAAACATTTTTCAAACTTTTAAATTTTAAGAAAAAATATGAACCAACGAAAACTGATAGCCGAAGAGTCAAAATTGTTTTCTGACCCCAATTCGATCACATTGAAGTGCAAGTTTTGCTCATATCTCCCCGGTGACAGCAGGTATGCGAAGTATAACTTTGCACGTCATGTTGAGAATCAACACAAACTCGAAATACAGGAAATTATGAAATCTAAACTTGAAAGCATGGTTAACGAAGTAAAGGAGAACAAGAACGTGACACTGACTGTGTTAGGATCAGAGGATAAAACCATTAAGCGTCAGAAGATGGGATTAGCAACTATCTGCAGCCTGGTGCTCAAGACATATCTCCCTATGAATGTTCTTTTTGATTCTGACATGCGCAAGATCTGGTCAGCAATKAGCAACTACTCTACAATTCCATCAAAGCCAACTATAAACAGGTATCTAAACGAAAGGCTAAGAGATTACAATAGTAAATTACAGACAACATTCGCAACTAGCAAATGGATAAGTATCGCCTGTGATTTATGGAAAACAGGAGACCAACGGTGTGTTTTGTTAATGTTTGCACGTGTATGCACAAGAGAGAATCAACATATAAACTACATTGTTGACTTGATTAAACTTTCAGAACAAAAGGCAGTGGCGATATCAAATGGACTAGTTAGTCTCTGCGGGATTTATGCAATACCACCTGAAAGAATTATTGGGTTCACATCGGACAATTGCAATACAATGATCAAGACTGCCAAAGACTTTAAAAGACGACTTGAAGCCATAATCACTCTGGACACGGAAAAAAAGAAGAAGAGGATGTCGATAATCAACATCAACTAGAGTCAAGTGAATCAGAAGACGATTTAGAGGCTATATTTCCTGCAGCACGCATAGGAGATAAGATAGACAGCAAGATTAAAAACGGAAGCTTTGGTGACGAACAAAAAGATATATTTCGTTATGGTTGCATTAACCACTATCCACATCTAGCCGTACTAAATTCAATAAAAGAAGTTCCTGGCATTTTTAAGTCTATAGAGGAATCTATAACACTCACCAAGTTTTTAGAGTAGAAACCATAAGCAACAAACTAAAAATAAGAATACCCATGCCTATTCAAATAAGATGGCTATCAATATATCAAATGATAGACAAAATAATACAACACGAAACAAAAATAAAAGATCTAGCAAATAATGAAGACCAGAAGTACATTTTAATAAGAGAGTTTGACTTTGAAAAAGCACGTTCGTTGGACAAAATATTAAAGAAACTTTCAGAAATTGTCCTCAAGATGGAGCGGGATGAACCAGAAATAGGGTATTTTTACAACTGGTTTGAGGAATTTAAAAAATTGCATTTAAAAATCAAAGAACTGCCATTGGAATGGACTTGTTTATCGAAATTTGTTGGTAAACTCACCGCAAACATTGAGAAGAAAGTATACAGCGTTAAGGAATATAAACAAAATATTCTGATTACTACGTTTTTAGATAGAAAGCATATCAAAAATATGGAAAATGAAGATAGGAAAAGAGCTAAATCACTTATTTTAACAAACTTTGGACATTTCTACAAACCTGTGGTAGAAGATAACACACAAACAGACAATCTAGATAATCCTACAGGTTTTTCAGACAGCCAGCTATTGGACGAAGTAATAACTACAGATCCTAAGAAAGCAAAAATGATTGAAACGACGCTGGAATTTGAAGAAGAACTTGATAACTACATGGGAGAAATTGATTATTCCGACAACAAAAGATTTTGGAACAAGAGAAAATACATCTACAAAACCTTATATGAAGTTCACCTTTATACCAGGACATTRATATGGTCAAATGGAAGTGTAGAAAGGGTTTTTAGTTATGCCGGTATCTTATCTGGGCAGCGTAGGAACAGAATTTCGATTAACAGACTTGCACAACGATTAAAGTTAAGACAAAGCATAAGTAAGTAATAATAACGATACTATTCATTCAATTATTGATTTGCGAACATTTTTATCCATTAATTCAATAAAAAATAATCCTGAAAATTGCCGAAAATTCCGATTTGACACAATTGTCATGACACACCGTGACAATTTTGTCAAAAACGAGAATTGGACACAACGTGACACAATTGTCAAATCTGGAAATTTTGGGGTGTGTCAAAGTGTGTCATGTGTCATGACTAGGGTTTGGCCAAATATACGCATAAATATATGCATTTATTCGCATAAAGTATACTAATTAAACCCTTAAATATCCCGATAAACAATAAAATATGCCTATAATTTTTACCACAAATCATATTCTACAAATGCCATAGAATTAATAAAATATCAATAAATAATTGTTTATAGCGTTATTTCTACATATAATCGGGGAATTATTGTGACTTATGTTTTCTGTCGTAAACAACTAATAAAGTATATTGTGCAAAATATTCCTAATAATAATTTTATGAACTTGTTTAACCTAAGCAACACAGTAATCCAAAATTACAAAAATCAAATTTATGGGGAATCGGATATTTGAACTTCCGCCCAATAGAGGTTAGGCTAAATGCTGAACAAAAGTTTTAACTGACATATACAAACTAAAAATTACCAAACTATTTTACTATATGAATATGGACCAAAACCCACCAATCTGGAGAGTACGGCAACATTGGTTAGTAAACATATGGTGTCGAATCTATATGATATAATGGAATGAGACRTTTCCAAAATAATAAATCAATGAAAATTAATAAAATATTAAGATCCGTGTCTGTTTTCAGAATAAATAAAAAATACAGCTTAGAATGTATCCAAATTCATTAAAATATGAACAATGCATTAATTGTATTTATAAACAAGTTTGCTTAAAATAGATATTAAGTCATGTTCAAAGAGTCATAATAATATAACAAAAAATTTAATTCTCCAAGACACTGGTGATCATAAAAGAGTAGGGTTTATCCGAGCCGGTTCCGGGTATTTTTAAAACCGAACAAAAGATCGGACTAAGATAGATTGTGAACTGAAAAATTAATAACAAACTCAATTTCTCCCGAATTTTTAATTTATGGTATTAAAAATAAAAAATATGGTTATATTCGACTTAAATTTCAATTACCCGATACCCGGATAGTTGAAAATTTGTTTTTAGAAAAATTTTATAATGTCAAAATATATATAAAMTATAGAAAATAAAATGTTGCAATTTGGTTTAAAATATTGATCTCGTCGAGATAAACACATAGAACGATTTTCAGAAGTTTTTGTAGAATAAGAGTACTTAAAATGACATATTACTGCAATTACCCGGAACCGGCCATGGGAAACCCTACCATTTTCATTGGAACGATATTCTAAACTGGGAAAGGATAAAGGAAGTTTAGAAAAACTCGAGGAATTTCGAAGGTTAATTGATATATCAAAAAATAAATAACTATAAAAATGATATCTACATATAGTGATATGCTTATCAAAAAACTTTGCAAAACAGAGTTATTATCAATTGAAAATCTGTTCTTCACCACATAAACCCAAATTTATACTAAACTAGATTTAACTGAAAATTTTGAATAAAATTTATCTCAATAAAATAACAATACAGTCGTCCCTGGTTAATATCACATTTCTTGTAATTTTTCAAATTTACGTGATCTTAACCAGGTGAAATTCGAATAAATCCTTAACTCTGTCGATCGATTATATATAGTAGAATCCAAGAAAAGATCGATATTTTTGATATACGTTCGTCATATAATGGCTTCTTAGAAGTAGATAACCGGTATGTTGACATTTGAGCCATTTTTAGATTTGGGTTTTTGACAAACTTTTTAATATCACATTTCTGAAAATTAAAGAGACAGACCCCCTGTTTTTTGGTGACATTAAAGAGGTATGATCTTATAAAATATGCTTTTAACCAGGGACCACTGTATATAAATTCTTTAAGCGTGATAGAATATAATGAATATCCTTTTTATTGGGGATTTTTTCTATTATCGATACAATAATAATTTTCAGTTAATAATATCTGTTTCAAAATGCTATATATTTATATAGGCTTGCCTACGCTTCGCTCTTTATAATTTTAATTACATCTAGTTTATTTTTATGTCAATTTGAATTCGATATATAACCCTTATAATGAAACTAAATCAATTGGTTTGAGGTTTGTGTTAAATTGCGGATTTAATTACACTATAGTATTGTATCAAAAGTGATCTTATATCAAAATAGAAAAGACATGCCCTTTTGGGTCAGAAATTTGAGATTATTCAATATCATTCCGGGCGGTTCCGACCCGATCGGATCGGAAAAGTGTCGGTCGGGCGGAAGCTGACACCTCTGGTATTAAGTAAGTTAACTTTTATAATATTCATACCCAAAATATGACAATATTCTAAATATTGAATACAGTTATTCGTTGTTTCACTTTTAAATTGAGAATTTTTCTAACATCAACATTTCTTAATTATACAACTTACCAAACATACCATGCAATATTTTTACCCTTTTATTTTAAATACTATGGTTGCTGATTCATTAAATGCTTCATAAACAAGAAAATTTTTATGTATACTGATTTTTTGAACACAAACATAAAAATTCTACAACATACATTCCCTATATGCTTACCCTAATTCCCCATAGTTATATTGAACTATGATTTTACGGCAATTTTTTAATATTTTTCTCTCCCAAAATATTTTTAAAAAATGGGAGAGACTCTGGAATTAAACAAGGAGGAAAGTTCAAAGAAAATAAACAATATCATGCCATACTTAGGGTATGGGTACCCACTATTCATGGCCTGTATGATATTGTTGACAACTTCAGCATTACAACATTGCGTCAGAGGGTCACTCGCGTTTCTATTTGGAAACATAGGAATACACCCAAGTCAACACCATCTATTTTCAGCATTTATGATGTGTTCATACATCCCAGGAATGTTGTTATCATTATTCACAGGACAACTGAACGACATGATGGGAGATTTCACAACACTCATGTTCTTTAGCGTTGTTTCTACTATGGGGGCTCTTCTACTCTACATTTGTGCCTCTATGAAAACAACAATAGCATATTATTACGCCTCATTTGTACTCTACGGGATGGGGCAAATATTACTGAGAATACCAGTGAAGAGACTGATATCGAACGTATACGAGGGACCTTATTTAGCCGTTGCACTCAATATAAATCACAATGCTTCACATTTAGCAGGTATCCTCGGAGGATACGTTATGAGCGGGATGATGCCGATCTACTCCGTCCCAAATATTTTCCTGATAATCACAGTTTGGACGAGCCTCTCCATACCTGTAGTTTGTTTCCTGTATGGTAAACTTGACTTTGGAAAGCAAAAGAAGTTATCCCTGAAGAAATCTCTCATAGAATTCTTCCAGACGACCGATAGAATGTATTACCTGGTTGGGATTGGAGGCTGTCTTCTCGACTGCGCTGCTGTTTCCTATAAGAATGTAGAATCCTACATATTCAAATCACATGCTAGTACAGTACATGCAGCACAACTAATGAGAGGGATTAGTTTTGCAAAGACGTTCAACTTAATTGGGCCGTTTATCAGCTACTTAATGGATTTATACCCACATAGGGCGCTTTACTTACTCATCAGTGGGATAAACATGACAATCATCTACATAATCTTTGCCATGTTTGTCATTGTTGATGCAACTGTTCACAAGAACGTGTTGATCCTAATCAGTGTTTGCTTCAAATTAAACCTAGTACTATTCTACAGCAGTTTATTCCCATCAATCGCAATACTAGTGAAAAAACACCTTAGAGGAACAGGGTTCGGGATACTATTTACAGTTGACAATGCTGGGTTTGTATTAGGAATTTTCTTATATTCTTTGTTCGGACAGAAGACGATGTTTATTTATTTAGGAATAACAGTTGCAGGAACACTGGTTTTCCTTTATGCTTATATAAAGTCTATCAAAGAAGGAAGCCATATTAACAAGAAATTATGACTTCGAAAGCTATTTAAGTCTTTATTATTTATCTGATTATCTCCTATTTTTATTCTCTAATAAAATGTCATCCTCAAAAGATTGTAAAGATATTTAAATGATAGTTTTTTGTTTAATAATAGTAATATTGTTATTTATTATCCTCTCGCTTAATTTTGCGCTGCTCTGCTCCATTCTTTAATAATTTCCGAGTTCAAATCTTCCATACTTGTCCCATAACACTCTTTAATACTTTCCAACATCTCCTCATCTTCTTTAGTACTTATGATGTTCACACAAAGCCCTTTTTTACCAAATCGCCCTGCTCTACCTACTCGGTGCAGATAACTAGCGTTATCTCTGGGTAATTCATAGTTAAACACAATACCTAAACTCTGTACGTCTATGCCTCTGGCCATTAAGTTTGTTGTCACTATGAATCTTATGTTTCCGGACTTGAACTCCTCCATAATTTTAGTTCGTTCTGACTGCTCCAGTTTACCGTGCATCATTTCAACGGGCATACTGCTTGCCTTGAGCTCATTGAATATTTTCATACAGGACTCCACACTCTGGCAGTATATAATAGCCATCTGAACCTGCAGAACATTCAATATCGACTTGATAAACTCGACCTTCTCTTCTGGGTTAATCTTCACTATGGTTTGACGGATACCCTCAAGACTCAACTCGTCGTCTTTAACCAGAATCTTCACAGGATCGCTTACTATTTCGTCGGCCAGTTTTTCTACGTCACTGTTGAAGGTTGCGCTCACTAGCACGACTTGTGCTTCTTGTGGACAAGCTTTGAAGATGGAACTAACAGTTGACATGAAACCTCTGCTCAACAATTCATCGGCCTCGTCAATCACAATTATTTTTAGGCTCAATAAATTGGCCTGATAAGCCCCGGGTCTTGAGTTGGGAAGAGCGGATGGGTCAATTAGCTGTAAGAGTCGCCCTGGGGTGCCGATCAAAATATGAACTCCATTGCGTATGGCCTGTTTGTCTTTCATTATCTGAGTGCCTCCTATACACGCACGGCTCATGATGTTTGTGTGCTGGGAAAGGGAGTGGATAACTTCATGTATCTGTATAGCTAATTCACGTGTTGGAGCCAGAACCAAAGCTTGTATCGTGTTTGACGTTTCGTCAATCCGCTCGAGCATCCCAAGGGTGAATGCTGCTGTTTTACCTGTTCCACTCTGTGCCTGAGCTAATACGTTCCTACCCATAGCAATTGGGTTGATAGCCTTCTGCTGAATTACAGAAGGATCTACAAATCCATGCGAATGAATACCATGTAATATAGTGTCCTTTAGCTTCATTTCTCGGAAGCTTTCGATAGATTCGACTTCGTTCTCTTGTAATGTCATAAAGTTTTTATTTTTTGAAAATAAAATTTGTTTTTAAAATCAACACGACTCGGTTTACCTCGGTAGAGGCCTATGGACTTATTCAAAACACCCAAAAGGTTATATTGTACATATAAATCTTTGGGAGGTGAATATAATGTGATAACTAGGGTGTGGTTGAAATTCTACTTGTTTCTTAACACTTTCGCCCCCACGAGGGTCAATATGACCCATAATGAACTTAGCATATAGGACATTTTGGGTCATATTGACCCACAGAAACTGTTTCTTTCAGGACAATTTGGGTCAATATGACTTATAAAATCCATTACGTTCAGGACCATTTGGGTCAAATTGACCCAAATTGCATATTGCTTGAAGACTATATGGGTCAATATGACCCATGGTAATCTGCCAATATTATGCCATGTTGTGTGTTATAAAGACGAAATAGACTCTTATTTGGTAATATTGTTATGAAACATTAATATGTAAAACTCTAAAACAACTCGTTTGAATAAAAAATAAAGTACATTTTAAAATTCAAAATTTTATGTTTTATAATAAATTTAAATTAAATATAATCTCTTTTCTAGCTCTTCTTTTTGTTCTATATTTCTTTTGTATATCATTTTTTTGTTTATTATAACTCCTACTTATAATTTGTCTTCTTTTCCCCATTTCTGGTCTGTTGTTCGTTTTATTGTCTTTGTTTTTAGCCCAACCATCTCTTATCGTCTCGTGTTTCTTCTTTTCGTTTATCATTGGCTCTCTTTTGTTCTATTCTTTGCGGCGTTCTTTATTATGTCCTTTCTTTTCCTCTCCTCCTTCATCTTTGTTTTATCTTTGGCTATCTTTTCTTTCTATTCTTCTTTGTCCTGGTCCTGTTTTTTTTGGTTCTGGTTCTTCTTCCCTTTATATTACATAACCTCTAGTTCTCTGGTTGGGCAGTGGTGATTTATAATACGTTGTGTCTCTTTGTACCAAAATTTCACCCCTCTGGATTTGGCTAAATAAAATATATGTTGTTTATTATGTGTTTAAACGCATACTCTTGGATTTTTGATCGTGAAATATTTCTCTAACTCGAGATTTTATGTATTTTATGTTTTAAAATTGGCATTTGAACAGGGTTGTTTAAAATTATCTAAAAACAAGCAAATCGAGCTAATTGGGTATATATCAGACATGAGAATAACCGACCCGATCGGGTCGGGTTCGGGCGAAAGAAGGACCCAAAATCGCTAAAAATTCTCAACAAATCGTGAAACATGAAAATAATGAAAATATAATAATATAAACTTCAGATTTACATTCCAGCAATTAAGCAAACGTGGGAAAGATTCCCAATGGAGTATTTGAGGCCTTAGGTCTAAGAAATTTTGGCATCCATTCATATTTTGGTGTAAATTTTAACATAATTTTTGAAATTACATGATAAATTACTACCAAAAATTTTATATTTTCTACCCGAACCCGCCCGACCCGATTCGGGTCGGGCGGGTTCGGGTAGGGAAAACACCCAAAATTCTCATGTCTGGTATATATAGAAGTGTTCTATTGTTATATTATTCTCGTTGTATGTTGGGAATGATATCGGTATTTTTGTTTTAAAAATTTTTAATCTTACAAAAGGTTGAAAAGACTACGACTACCACAAGCTTCCCTACAAATCAAAACCCATTCCATCTAGTGGTCACATTGCCAAAAACATAGTCTTGACATATTTGTGAAGCTGAGAGTTTCAAACTGCCCCGTAAAGCAAACCATTCTACTACACCATGGGCACATGCAAACAAATAACCTTGTCTGCTTTCAACAACGTTTATGGCGACTATAAAGACACTTATGGAAGCACCAATTAGTACGGATATAAAGATGGCAAGTTATGAGAGGAAAACAACTTTGTAAATTGTTTTAAGAGAAATAAAAGAATATCTAAACCATAACACATTAATGCCTTAAGCAAAAATACAAGAATGGAAACAGAAGGAAATGGTTATACTACGCGGATTTTTAGTTATGGTGTGAAATAAGAGTACTGTTAATAAATTAAGTGGGATAACACGAACGTCCAATTAATAATCTGAATGGAGAATATAAATGATAATTAATTTTGATTTTAATTGTTCATAATTTTGTTTTGCCAAATAACTTTACTTAACTAGTTTTTTTTGATTAAAATATAAATTTTTATTTCTCAACTGAATGAATCGAAATTATATTAACTATTCAGATCAATATATAATGAGGTATAAATAACTAGAAATCAATAGGGATTCGAAAGAACAATCAAAATTAATTATCATTTATATTCTCCATTCAGATTATTAATTGGACGTTCGTGTTATCCCACTTAATTTATTAACAGTACTCTTATTTCACACCATAACTAAAAATCCGCGTAGTATAACCATTTCCTTCTGTTTCCATTCTTGTATTTTTGCTTAAGGCATTAATGTGTTATGGTTTAGATATTCTTTTATTTCTCTTAAAACAATTTACAAAGTTGTTTTCCTCTCATAACTTGCCATCTTTATCTCCGTACTAATTGGTGCTTTCAACAACGTTTATGGCGACTATAAAGACACTTATGGAAGCACCAATTAGTACGGAGATAAAGATTAAGGCAATTGCGTTAAGTGTTAAATAAATAATGTTATTGTAAAATTCCTAAACAAATCAATGTAAAGTAATACGGAGTTTAATTGTTATTGTGTAATTGTTTTTATAAAAAATTAAATGTAAATGTTATTTTATTATAATAAACAAAAATATAAACAATAATTATTTTCTAATTTGTTAAACATATCAAAAACAATTTATACATTTCACTTTTTAATTTAATTAATTAATTATAAATAAAATACATTTTATATAATCATATAAAACGCCCCTACTTTATGAATGATTTCAAAAACTCTTTTCTGGTTCAAATTCATCCTCATATGCTCGCACTGTATCCACGTATTGTTATAATTAAATTCACATTTTAAAACCAACACATTGACTTTGCTATTCATGATCATTAAATTGGTGGTAGATGTCTGAACTTTAGAATGTACCAGCCATAGTACTGTGTTCTGTTTCCYGRATAATCTTATAGTCCGACTGTCAAGAGTATGCTCCTTGTATACAACTGGTAAGATATACCCGTAATCCCTACTTATGTAACGCTATTTCTCAAAGTATCTTTTCTATTTGTTCCGAATCACAACCGTCTTATAAACGTCTTATAAACAATGTGCAAAGTGTAAAAGCCAACTAAAGTGTTCTGAATGGGATTTTTCTAAATGGTAGTGTGTATATGCATTCGGGCAGGTAAATGGCTATGCCAATAGATTTCTGCCTGTTTATAGAGTATCCCGAATTTAATATGTATACGGGTTCTTTATAATGGTTACAATGTCTATAGCTGTTCTTTCGTATATGTAGAGTAAGGTTGATATGGTTTTCAGAGCTCTTCGTTGTCGTATATTCATTTCCTCATGCTGTGTCTCTATTTCAAAGTTTTCAGTTGATTAAGTACTTATAATTTAATCCGAATAACGTGTCTAGCGTTTTACACCTGAAGTAGGTGATTTTTAACTATTCCATCTTTGGTTGACTCGTAAATGAGCACAACCATAATTTTTGACTTTAAAATTTAAATTTTTAGAACACAAGTGTATGAATATTACAAATAGGCACGAGACACCAAAACGTTGGATATTCCGGAAAACTAGAACTACATATACATTGTTTGAGAAGTTTTAGATGCAACAAGCCTTGAATTAAAAAATAAATTTGGGTGCAAATAGACTTCACGTAGGAATTTTGATACTTTAAGGCAGACATGAGAATTTTGGGTGTTTTCCCTACCCGAGCCCGACCCGAATCGGGGCGGGTCGGGTCAGGGCGGGCTCGGGTAGAAAATACAAATTTTTTGGTAGTAATTTATCATGTACAGTCAAACCTCGATAAAATTTACAAATTTTCTAAGATTTACACACGTAAAATTTACAAAAAACACCCATTTTCGACGATTTTCCAAAAATTATTTTTCGGAAAATGACTCAATAATCACCCGATTGTGCATAAATTATGTGATTGATGTTCACTTTCCCCTAAAAATGTTCACTTTCCCCTAAATTTGTTCACTCTCCCCACTTTTGTTCACTCTCCCCTAAATTTCGGGGTAATTAATTTTTTTCTATCAAAAGAATTTGAGTCATAATACCATTTTGATTTAACTAACGTAAAAATTTTTTTAAGAATGCTGGTAATTTTGGTTTTCCAAAAAAACGCAATATACGCGAAAATTTTTTTGGCTTGGAAATTTTTTGTGTTTCGCTGGAAAAATTTTCAAATATAAATTTCCTAATAAAAAAATTTTTTCTGAAAATATTTTTAAGGTCAAAATAACGTTTTTATGACGTAAAAAAAAAATTAAAAAAAAAATTTTTTTTGGGAAATGGTCAAGGGGTACCTTGACCATTTCCCAAAAAAGTCGACACTAGAGATTGGACAAACGAATATTCGTTTTGGAAAACTTCGAATATTCGTCAAAAATCGGATTTCTGGTATTCGTTTTCCGAAGATTTTTTTGAAAATAATTTMAAATTTTGCGAAAATTTYAAAAAATATTYGAATATTCGTCAATTTTTTTATTTGAAAAAATTAAATTTTGGAATTGAACAAAAAAAAATTATGCAAAATTTAGATTTTAAAGCCAGAATGACGAAATTAGAGATTGGACAAACGAATATTCGTTTTGGAAAATAAATTTATTAAAACAACTTCAACATATTAAGACATTTCAAAATTCCGAAGATTATTCGAATATTCGTCCACTTGGAAAATCGTGCTTCGAATATTCGTTCATTTTGCAAATGTCCAA
>JASNJN010000975.1:0-12572 GCA_030180075.1 Mikrocytos mackini
TTATTTTGCTAAAAATAGTAAAAGGTATGTTTTATTCATTCGAATAACCCATAAAATGATAAGTTTTACATATTAATTTGTAGAAAATACAGAATTCTGTGAAAATAACAAAAACTTGTGGAAGAATCATAAACTTGTGGACAAAGTACGAAATTTGTGGACAAATCAAAGTAAACCCAATAAAGAGCATGTATACAAACACTTGGGAATGATTTATAAGAGAACACAAACAGAAGTGGGTGACTATAAGAAAGTATTTGGGGACATTTCGAATAACAAAGCAAAGAATAATAAAGTACTGGACAATAAAAACGCGGCTACCAAAATATATGATTATGCACCTAAGACAGATAACTTTATAGGAATTCTTACAAAAAAGATTAAGTTCTTATTAAAAGGGAATAAAAGGATGAGCAGGGCGATAAAAAAGGGATTTCTGGATGATATAATTACAACAATATCAGAGTATAAATAATTTTAATTTTTAAAAAGGTAGATTCATTTAATTTTATTTTATATCTATTTTAATTTTCAATTTATTAAATAACATTATTATGCAATGGGATTGTTCCATGTTTAAATATAAATTATATAAATATTAATTTAAGATTAATTTGATTTTAATATATCTGAATAATTTATCTATTATTCCGTTATATTAGTCTATTCATTTTACTCATTTGATCAATATCCTTTTATATTATAAGTTTTTGTCGGTTTTCTTGTTGTTTTGATGTCGTTTATGTTGAGATGCTTTCAAAGTAACACCACTGTTTGGTAGTTATATAGGGTGCGTCTGTGTCATTGGGAACGTTTATAATCACGTAAATTTGCTTCATAATCGTTCACAGAGTTCGTATAGTTGTCTTTTATCAAGGGCCTTGTATATCATTTATATGAGAGGTGTACGAAGTTATTGTAATATATAGTCGCTGTCGGATGTTCCTGTTGAAGTATGGTGTCTTAGAAAGCGAGCTGGGTAGTGTAGAGGCAATGGTAAGAAGTTTGGTATTTCAAAAATAATTTGTTCGTAGGAGAATGTTTTATTTATTTATCTGGTACGCCATGGTTATATACCTTAATACATTTCTCTATTCAACTATTAGGCTGTTAACTTTCTTAATCGATGTAAAGCTGTTTGAAAAATTGAGGGATTAAATCTTATTTTAAAACCATCTACTAATAGATATGGATATTTTGGACGTATAGAGGTTAATTGATTGCAAACAACTTGTTAAATAACTCTATATTTTTAATTCAAATTTAACTTTTTGCATGTATGGGAAATCATACAATACAACATGAATCAACAAAGTCCGACCGAAAAGTTGTTATTCATTATATAAAATTGGTATAGATTAAAGCGATTTGGAATATATTGCGTTTTGAAAATCGATTTTCTGTATAAACTAAGTCAATCTTAAAATACCTAACCCCGAACACGATCATTTCACACATTTTGCATTTTGTATCATCAACTTAAAACTTTATTTAATTATTAAACTCACCCAATACACCCATCAATATTTTAATTTCTTCATTCAATATTTTACATTGTTCCTCTTGACTCTTTATATTTTTTTCAAGATTTTGCCACTTTATATACGTTCGTTTCATTTCAGAGTAGATTATACCATTGTTTAATGAATTATTTTGCAGGTACATTTCTATCGTGTTCCTAAGCTGCTCAAAGTCCTTCTTTAACTTTTCTTTCATTTTAAAATTTTAACTTATAATTTTATGAATGGCTGTACCTAAGTCCATATACGACTTTACAAATTCCAACTACACCCCCAATAAGATATATGGCCGAGAGAAAGAAAGTAAAGAAATTACAAAGATTATAAATGAATTTCAATCCAACCAACACACTTTCAAGAATTTCATCTACATAAGTGGTCTTCCTGGCAATGGGAAAACTCTAGTCACAAAAAGAATTTTAAAAGATGCACGTAACAAACTGGAGATCAATGCTGCCGCGCTTCTTTCTCCGAAACAACTTTACACTGAATTGTTTCTTTTCTTAAAACAAAAGAAACACAAACCAATAATTGCTGCCGAAAAGATAGACATGTTCATACGTTCATCCATAAACATCAAAACAAAGTATATTATATTTATAGACGAAATCGACTTTATAATATCCAAGAGTTCCCGCGTTTTCTTCGATTTGATCGACTGGATATCGATAAGGCCTAAGAATTTCCTTTTAATCGGTATCTCCAATTCAATGAACCTCCTTGAGCATCTCGACAAGAAGGCTATTTCAAGATTGAGTGGCTCCGTTAAAATACCCTTCTTTCCTTACAACTATGAACAGGTTAGTTTAATCATTAAAGAGAGAATAAAAGAGTCGAAAATATTCCAAGATAAAGCAATCGAAATGATTTCAAGAAAAATTTCAAACATCTCAGGAGATATACGAAAATCGATGCAGTTGGCGCGTGCGAGTATTGAACAGTGGGAGTTTTCAGGAGGCAAAGGTAAAGTGACTATTTTGAATGTTGTCGAGGCAGCCAAAGACATCTTTAAATCACCCGAAATACAATACCTTTCGTATTTAGAAGATGAACTCAAACACATTGTGATACAGACAGCCATACTTATTAAATCCACAGGTTCGGAGAATATTGGCATTGAGTTGTTGTTTAAAAGGTGTAAGCTTGAGGACAAAAAGCTATTTCCAGTTGGGTTAACTTCAACGGAGTTTTTATATAATATTTACAAACTAGAAAATTGTGGGTTGGGAAACTTAAAACAAAAGGCTTCTGGAAACGAAATGTCTTTTTCACTGAATGTGTACAACAGTGATATTAAATACGAGTTAGAAAATGACAGTAAGTTCGAGCGAATGGTAAAGAGCTGTTAACTATTTTATCCGAAAATTATTTATACAGATTTATTTACTTTGGTGTTGGGTCTTTCAATGTCTCGACGATCTCCGATGTGTTTAATGTGTCGTCCTGCCCGACTGTGTTTTCTTGTAAATTTTTTGAAAGACTGTTGTAATCCTTACAAATAATAATATTATTCAAAAATTTAAGGAATCTTTTGGCGTACTTATCCGGCCTAACCGTGTCGAGTTCAACCTTGGTAAAAGCATACTTTATCTGCTTTTTGTACTGGTGCGCTGTTTTCTTGAAAAGGTTGTATGGCTGGAGGGTGTCGATAATGCCAAACAGATACAACTCGTCGACAACTTTAGTTTCTCTTTCGATTTCGCGCTCCCTAGACTCTCCAACAACACCTCCCCCAGAAAGCTGAAACACGGTGCACCCATTCAGCTTTAAATCGGACAGGATATCAAAGTCGAAGTTATGTCTTTTGAAGGTTTTCCTGTATACCTTAGCTATGTCTTTCTCAACAACCTTTATCCCTACCAAAAATGAATAGTCCATGATTTTATGTTTTTGTAAGAACTCCACGTCGCGCCTGATTTGCTCGGTTAACAATACACGGTCTACTGCGTTCAGAGATAGAATATGATTCTGCTTCTCGAAGTTGATATCCTTTTTAACAGTTTTATTCTTCTCGTCCTCGTCCAAGTCCTCAGCCACGTCTACGAACCTCTCTTCCGTTGTGCCCTTTAGGTCAAACTTCTCTAATTTAGAATCAAAGAAGTACTTTCCGAACACATTGTTCATAATTACGAATATTTTGCGCTCTGCTAGTGGGGCCCAGCTCTCCTCGGTAGCCTTTCCTCTGATAAACGTTATTTTATACAAACCGTAGAATATAGACAATAGAGAGTGCTGTTTGTTGTATAGGTGGTTACTGTAGCTTTTCAAGATTTTTAGAAGAAAATCCTTTTCAGAGAGAGTAAGCGTTTTAACGACGAACTTCTTGTCGGTAGAAATATAGAAGTTGGAGCCACTCTTTCCACTGCTGCCACTCATGGATTGGATAGGATGGGAGCAAAGTGATTGTAAGTAATGTGTGTCTGAAACATCTTCAATCTCTCGGATAAAACTAAAGAGTTTAGGCCCATACGCAGTGAACCGGGCTGCTCTGTTGTCTAGTGTGATTACATCTTTGATCTTTTCTTTGTGTAGGAAGAATCCTTTGGGCTTCACACCTGGGGCCGCTTTCCCTGACTTGCTAACTTTCTTTGCAATAATTGAGTGTCTGCTTTTTTTGTGTGTCATAATTTGCTCCATTCCCAATCTGAATATATTCAAAAAATTATACTCATATATGTCAGCAGTTGACTGATCAATAGACTTTTCGGAATGTTCATCCGTATCTTCTCTAGGCCGAGATTTCATAAATTGAAAAATCAAATTTAAATTTTAAAAAATTTTAGTTCTTGTTTGAATTTGGATGTGATTTTTACGACTAATATTTTGCAGGAATAATTTTTATTTTGAACATCATTTTTAATTTAAATAAGTCACAAGTTGTCGGGGCTACATGTCGAACAAATCTGGAAAAAGTGTACTCTAAAATTTCCGAATTTTTACAAGAAAAATTTTTTACACATCAAAAGCTTAAAAATAAAACAAAAAGCATGGAACTTAAAAAAAATTAAAATTTTTATCTAAGTTTAGCTCTTATCGTAGGGGTAATATATGTAAAGTGACCTCTATAGCAACTATTTTTGATAAAAATTTTATTTTTTTTAAGTTCCATGCTTTTTGTTTTATTTTTAAGCTTTTGATGTGTAAAAAATTTTTCTTGTAAAAATTCGGAAATTTTAGAGTACACTTTTTTCCAGATTTGTTCGACATGTTTATTGTTTTAATCGCAAATCTAGCCAGTATAAATCATAAAAACTCAACATAGAAAATTCATCAATTAACAAATATTTCCGATTTTCATTTATGTTTGCAATGATTTTAATGTATTTCCTCTTAGTTGTGTTTCTTTGCCTGTAGAAATGGGCAGTTTAAATAATTTATGAAGAGTTGTAACATCGTTCCCAATATTAACTGCAGCAATTCCTGTAGTAGCACAAACTACCAACTTTTTCCCCAATAACAATTGTAGTTGTTTAATTAAAAATGTTTTCCCTGTTCCGGCTGACCCATATATGATGGCTAATGTTCTGGATTTCTTTTTTAAATCATTTTCAAAATATTTAAATATATCCTTTTGTTTAGTTGTGAATGTTGTAATATGATTGGTGTCGAACGATATATCATCGTTTAAAGTTTGTGAATGGCTATTTATATTATTTTCAAGTATGTGTCTGTATTTGTTCAGTAAATATTGATTTATTTATGACTTGGGTGATCTCATTTGTTTGAGTATGTGCACGTTGGTATAATAAATTATAAATACGTTCTTCTTTGTCTTCATATTCAACGTCCGGCATTCCAACAATATCATACAATAATGAAAACAAATCCTCTTAATTCTGGTTGTTTGTTGGCTCGTCTGGACACTGTTCGTCATAATAATCTACATAACCTAGATTAGAATCGAATCTGCCAAAATTAATGAATTTTGGGTTTTCGTGTGAAAAATCTTCCCATTCATCAATTATAGCTTGCTTCTCTACTTCTAAATATATCTCTTTAAGTTTATATGTAAATCCCACCCATGGTTTAAATTTTATAAGCTGTAGCAGACAATATTTAAAATATTGAGATGAACCCTTTGTGTAAATATAATTTGGAACAAATTTGATTACTTTATTTGTAACGTCTGTTTTTCTTTTAACCAATTTGTCATTTTTATAAAATATCTCAATGTAAATTCATAGAGATTCAGATGGAATACATTTATATTTCTGTTTCTATAGAAATCGATCAACTTCTTTTTTGTAATTGCATTATTATTTGTTGCTTGTGTGTTTAATTCTCTTGACTCAAACAGATTTATTGTCAAAAATTCCAATGAAGATTTATACAATGGTAATCCTTGAAGAATATGTGAGCATTCCATAAGACCAATGTCGCGGCCAGCTAGTAGTTTTAAGATAGAAGATTTGAATAAATTAGTAACTGTTCTATCTTCATTACTTTCGATGAGCTTTTCAATATATGATTTTAATCCCAAAGAAGTAGGTTCTGTCTTTGTAACATATTTGGTTAAGTATTCAACAACATGGCTTTCAGATAAAATAAACTGCATGTCAACATTAGCTTTCCAACCCAGTATTTGGTAAATGTTGTGGGTATTTATTAAGGAGTCTTTGCGTTGGATATTGTATGTTAAATAATCATTGTTTGAATGATTTTTGTTGTAAATAAGTGTTGTCTGGTCTGTTACAGGCTTTGGAAATCCAAACCGACATTTCTCTATCCCCCGTTTCCTTTTCAAACAATATATTTTAGAACATTTTGTATGCCTGCAGCATTTTGTTGAGAGATCATTGTAGTATGTTTCTAATGATAAAGTAGATAGTCTCGAAAGTAAAATACTACATGGGTGACTGTTCTCCTCAAATGGTTCGGTTGTTTTAGAATTGGTCGGCCATGGCCATGAAGTTGTTACGAGTTTGTCTATTGTATCGATAATTTTCTGTTCATTGTATTTCCAAGTTCTAAATCCGTGAGTATCAAGAAGTCCATTTTTGTTAAGAGAGTTGGCTTTTAAGAGACCATTCACTGTTTGTTCAAGGTTAAATGTTAAGATAACCCGAGAGAATCCATGGATATGGATCGTCCCCCGATGTTGGAATTCTATGCGATACTAATACCATTCACTCGGATAAATTTTGTGGAATAGTACTTTTATAAAAGAAGCGAATCTTTTCATAAAAAACCAATCGATTAAAGAAGTGTAATTTTGCAAAGAAAGCATTCTTTTACACCAATCGGTTGGTAGGTCAGTTGTAAAAAGTTTGGCTAGATCAGCCCAGTATGGTTCTGCAGAAGAAAATGTGAAGAAAATATTAAGAGTACCTTTTTGTTCTATTATGTTTTGCAACGAATCTTTTACTGAATGCCAATAGCTAGCATTTCCTCTGACACTGGCAGTATAGTTAAGACATTTTTCAATTAACTTTTTGGATTTGTAATTATCATTCAAAATACCTTTTAGTGTATCAATTGTCATCCCTGTAATATCTATTTTTTGGCTAGAAAAACCTTAGTTTATGTTAATAACCTGTGTCTTTTAATAAGATTATAAGCCCAGAAAATAAATAGTTTATTCTCAGAGAAAGGATGTAGTTATATCATGGACAGTATACGAAAATCGAAGCAGATGTTTTATTGACTCGGCCCAATCAACATCGTATCGTAAACTTTTTCTGGCAAAGTCGCCGTCGGAAGTGGGGAAAAGAACAGGAAAGCAGTATGTAGGCATAAATTCCGTTGTAAATTCATTTAGCGGCCCCTGGTTGAAGGCGTAGTCAAGAATACGTTTAGTGATAGTTGATTCACTATTTTTTTTATTTTCATGACTGGCAAAAGATTCATAAAAATAAGTGTCATCTTCTTCAACATATTCTTGTTCGTTCTTTTGGTTTGAATTTTGATTTACTTCCTCTATAAATTCCGGGCTAATAATAATATCTGAATAAGCAGGATTATTGCGTTTAAGCCAAATCAATGATTCCAATACTAATGTGGGACGTATCATATGTTTAAATGGTTTGTTAGTTTCGTTATTCGTTCATATTATATTTATCATTACATCATCAAGACTTCTTGGAAGTATGCTTAAGATGTTCTCGGGGGAATGTATCATGTTAATACAATTTCCTTCCATTCTACTACATGCATAATTAACATTATAAATGCGTATAAAAGGAATAGCGCGAGAAATGAGAATGGTTTCAAGGAAATTTAACTTTCTTAGACACAGAGGAGGTATAGATGGGTTCATTTTGTTAGACTGTGAGTATCGTTCTTTCCTCAAATTCTGGTTTCTTTTACAAAGTTCACAAATTGTCTGGCTAGGTTGTGATATGTTAGAAGGCCAGCGTCCATGGCAATGAAAACAAACTACCATTCTATAACTTAACATTTCTTTTTCAAATCCACATATATGTCTAATATGTTGTGTAAATGATTCATCGCCTGGATCTGTATAAAACGATTGCGCTTTTGTTGTTATGTTTGGTTATWAAGAARWTGAAAAACAATAAAAAAGTGGTGGGGAATAGAGTTTCCAAAATTAATACTGGTATTATTCGATATACCGGTATTTCGTCCATTATCGTTATCGAATATTATTGTCCATTACCGGTATTTGGTAATATTACCGGTACTAGATTTTAGTTGAAATATTTTCCGTAATTCGTAGTTTTTAAGTAAATTATGTATTGCAATTAGGTTTTGATTTATTTTCCTCTTTATATTGTCCCCAACCATTTCTAGATGATAATTGATGAATTTGGAGGTTGAAATGCCTCAAAATGAAGTTTAACTAAATAAAATATCCATTCCTCAATATACAAAATATAATATAATTAATTGTAATTATTCATATATCAACTAAATTTTTTGATTCGTTGTTTAATGCATGGATTGTGATTTTGAAGATAAACTTATTTTTTTATAAGATATTATACAAAAAATTTAACTTATGATAGTATTCCAATYRSSAGTATATRTTGTGATTAGCCTCGATATATAAACTTTTTAAATGATTTTATACCAATCTATAATTATTAGACTTGTACTCATATTTACATAAAGTTTAAGATATTAAGTATACTTCGTATACAAATAGAATTTAATGCTTAATAGTTTCTATGATGAATTGTTTCATTCTATATTTCTTGGTTGGTTTGCTTTGGTTATTATAATTTTATAATACTATATATTTCTTAAAAAACGTAGATTTTCAATGATTTCAAATTTAGTTTAATATTTTGATCACACTATATTAAAGAATTTTATTGTAACAAGTATAACATACATATTCTCAATACTGTTTATATTTTAATCCGAAGAACACATCACGTATATTTTAAATATGATGTTAATAAATTAAAAGATTCAGCATCTTTAGTTTTATAGTAGCATCTATGAGTATACTGAAATGGAGAATTTATATTTCTTCGATATCTTGGAGATTTAAAATAAAATATCCGGGCAAATCAAAAAAATAATTAAATACCCGATAATACCGGTATTAAATTGTAAGAAACGACACCGGTTCATTTTTCACAGTCGATAATTGGAAACTCTAAGTGGAAGGGTTCCTTTGAGATACTGAGCATGAAAAGTCACAACGACGTCTTAAGGATAAGGCAAATGAACAAAGACGTATGGGTAAATAAAAAGAGAGTAAAACCATACTATTTAGACTTAAAGGAACAACGATAGAACTTTGAGAAAAGAAGAAAAGAGAGAGGCAAACTGACGTGCCTTAGGAGTACGTCCTGATGATCTTGTTAATAAATAAATATAGAAATTAAATTCTTACAAATATTTGACATGTTTAAACGAGACAGTAGCGGGCCTTACAAAAAGGCTAAGTACTATAATCAACGTGCAGAGCATGTCACCCCCTAAAAATAAATTCTCCCCCATTTTTTTGTACATAAAAAATTATTTCACCAAAAATGTGTTTTATGGCCTAACAACGATTTTCAAAAAAAAAATTTGGGGGAAATTTTCAAGGGGACCCCCTTGGAAAATTTAAAAAAAGTCAACATCTAAAAACATTAATTTTTTGGACTAATTTTTTCAAAATTTTTTTGATCGTTGTATTATCAAAAAATCTACAAATAAAAATAATAAAAAAATTTCAAAAATGTTTCAATCACATTATTATTAAAATTTAAAAATTGTGGTTCAAAACACCTGTTTTTGAGATATCAACACAACGAAATTTTTCCAAAATACTTTTGAATGAGTATTCTAGATCTATCGCTTAGAAAGCTATAAAAAAAATTTCAGCAAAAATTGTGGGTATAATTCATAAAATTTTGAGGTTGACTTTTTACATAAAAATAAAAATAAAATTTAAAAAAATCGGAAAATTTTTTCTTAAAAAATTTTTAATATTTATCATTAAAAGTCGCTTTTTACTATTAATAACATTAGACTGTATCGAAATTACTAAAAAAATTGAATTTCCAAAAAAAAATTTTTTTAATTTTTTTTTATTTTTATGTAAAAAGTCAACCTCAAAATTTTATGAATTATACCCACAATTTTTGCTGAAATTTTTTTTATAGCTTTCTAAGCGATAGATCTAGAATACTCATTCAAAAGTATTTTGGAAAAATTTCGTTGTGTTGATATCTCAAAAACAGGTGTTTTGAACCACAATTTTTAAATTTTAATAATAATGTGATTGAAACATTTTTGAAATTTTTTTATTATTTTTATTTGTAGATTTTTTGATAATACAACGATCAAAAAAATTTTGAAAAAATTAGTCCAAAAAATTAATGTTTTTAGATGTTGACTTTTTTTAAATTTTCCAAGGGGGTCCCCTTGAAAATTTTCCCAAAAAATTTTTTTTTGAAAATCGTTGTTAGGCCATAAAAACACATTTTTGTTGAAATAATTTTTTATGTACAAAAAAAATCGGGGAGAATGAGTCAAAATAGGGGAGAATGAGTTGCAACCTTCTTTCTATATCTCCATTTGATATTATGTATGTATGGAATATAAGGGCTATTATACGTAGCTTTAGAAGCGAATCATTGAATTTCTAATATTGTTTAAAGCTTTTCCTTGATGCAATGGTTAAGACTTCCCAAAAAACACAGGAATTTTTTCGACATTTTATTTTGCTTAAAATCGTCCGAAAAAAATATATGTTGTTTCTCGTCATATTTTAACGTAAATGGCTAGTTGAAAAAAATAATTTTTTATTTTCCCGAAATATTTTTAGATTTTACGTTTTTGCACCAAAAGTTCACAACTTCAGAACAAAAATGTCAARAAAWCYTTTGTAATTTTGAAAAATAAACCTTATTTTTGAATGAATGAGCTTAAAATCTATAAATAGAAATATATCAACATCTATAACAATTGAAATAAAATTTTTATAAAAATGTTAATTCCTGTGTTTTTTTGTAAAATATGCGATATCATACCATCAATAAAGCCATAAATAGAGAAATATTTAATCACTAGATTAAGTACATCCAAATGGACGGATATAAATACAATACCAGAAGAAAAGTTAAAATTTCATTCCTACAACGATATTTATAATTTACGACGCAAAGCCACAGATAAGAATGCTGATGAGAAAGACGACCAATTTGTTATTAAAAAACTGATAGGTGATTTCGAGGAAATTTATTACAATGATGAATTAATGGGAATTTATTATCAGGATGATATAATGCGCGGATTATTTGACAATTATGGGGACGTATTATTCTTTGACGCTACGTATAATTTATTTAATGAGAGTTGCGCATTGTTTATCTTAAGTATCATAAACGGTGAAGGTTATACTGAACCAGTTTTGATATTTTCTACAAGCGATGAATGTTTCGAAAGTGTTGCGGTTTTTTTCTGAAATTTATTTCAGATAATAATAGGAATAAACCGTTGCTTTGTTTTACTGACAAAGATTGGGTTGAGCGCAAAACAATAAAGACGATTTTCCCAAATTGTAAATTAAGATTATGTGTTTACCATGCTACAAAGACTATAAATTCCAAAATAAATTCATTATATCCACACAAATCAAAAGAAGAAAAGGAACAACATAATATTCGCAAGTTCAGAAAGTATGTTCGATGAAGCTGTTAATAAATTGCAAGATACCGTTAAAAATTACTTCAATAAAAATTGGAACAAACATAAAACGGAGTTTGTTACCTATTTTTATTCGAACAAAATCAATTTTGATTCCCGAACTAATAATCGTGCCGAGTCTATGAATAGTGTGTTAAAGGCATATTTCAAAGGCAAGAGGAATCCACGACAGTTCTTCGTTGAATTAAAAAGCTATCTCGATCGGTTTAGGAAAGAACGGTATTCGCTAAATATAAGGAAATATTTAAAACGAGAAAAAACTAAAAGGGTTCTTCCTATAGTAACAAAGTTGAAGAAAGACTTTAGCATATATGCATGTAAGTGACTAACAACGCGTATATGTAATGAATGGAGAAAGGAATCTGAATGTAAGCTTTTATTAAAGTTTGGGATTGTGTGTGAGAAATGCATTATTAATAACGATCTTTCTTGGGATCAAGCAGATTATTTGATTCATGATAGATGGAACAAGAGACATATAATAGGTATGATAAATTTTGAAGAGTTAGAAATTACAAAGGAGGAATTTATGACGCACCAAAATATAGTAAATGGTTCAACACTAACTTGTGCAGACAATGAAAGGGAAGTATATATGGAAGATAATTCAGTTGCTTTAGTGAAAAAGACAAGCGGTACATCATCACAGTTCAATATAGAAATCAATGAGAAAATAAACAAAAAGAGTAGAGACGAGAATTATTTGTTTATATTGACAAAAAAGTTAGCGTTTACATTGAAGCAAAAGAAAGGGGTGAGTTACGAAAAGAAAAAGAAATTTTTAAAGGATATAATAAAAAGTATAGAAGAAAATGGGATAACTTAAGCCTACGGCAATTATAAATTATTAAATTGTCAATACGGTGATATATTCAGATGATATTGGTGTTATAGTTTCTGGTTTATTTTGTTATATAATTTATTGTTCTGTTTGTTTTATTTATA
>JASNJN010000976.1:0-13329 GCA_030180075.1 Mikrocytos mackini
GACTATAGAGTTTGTCTATGGTTCCTTTTTCTTCCACGATGCCAAGAGCTTCTTCAATAGTATATTTATATCTGTTTTGTAAAAACAGATTATGAATATCTTTTACCAAATAATAAGAATCCGTTTCTTCTGAAAGCATTTCTGCTATGTTCCATGTATGTGCCCCGTATTTCAGTAGTTTTTCTGCGTCTTTAATTAAGTGTTGAGGGAGTATTCTTTTAGCTTCCATTTCAATACAATGTTGGTCGTGAGTGTGGTTTGCTGCTGTAACTATTAAAGAGTTCTTATTAAATGAGAATAGCATATGGGCTTGGCAACCTATTTTCTTTGTTGTTGTAAGTTTTTTGGAAGCTTTGGATGGTCTTATTTTCCCATGCGCACATTCATAAAAAATTCTTTTATAAATTAGACGCTTTGTGATTTTTGATATATAGCTAAAAGAAAGGTCATTATCAAAGTCGTCTTCGGATAAGTATGAAAATTGTGTTCTTATGTAACTTCTCTTTGCTTTCACTTCATATTCTTTAATTTGTACAGGGATTTTATCGAAATGGTCAAATTTGTCTCCAATGTCTATTAAAATCTTGGAATCCAAATGGTTAAAGCTATTCGTTTGTGGTAGGCCTTTACACGAACCATCAGTTAAATTTGTGGGTTGGGGAGGTGTATGACAATCATATTGTGCTTTATAATCAGAATACGGTGTGTTTGTGAGATTAGGTTTGAAACGTGTGTATGCCTTATTAGATCTTAAGCTAATTGTACCCCGTTCACTATTGCTAGATTCGGAACCCGTAGAGTTGTTATTTGGCATACAACTCCTATATGAAATTTTAAATTTTAAATAAAAATTATTTCTGTTCTGTACATCACGCTATAAAATGGTTATCATGCAAGCTATCTTACATAATTTAGCCAAACAAAAACGTGACTATCTACCAAATTCATAATAGACGTTTCAGTAACAAATAAGATTCTTAAATTTTAAATCTCAGAAAACAACACATTCTCGACTTCATAGACATTACGAAATAGTATAACTTCAAAAAACCTTAACAAACAACCAAATGGGCAAATGTCTAACATTTTTAAATGGTAGAATGATGTAATAATAAAACAAGTGTAAATAACAAATAGAAGATCCCTTTAATAATTAAACATATATTTTTTTTATAACTAGGAACCCCAAAATAGTTTGATTGTAATAATTAAAGTGGTAAATATGTGATTTAGTAAAAATCATACATTTTTATCAATGTTTATTTAGAATTATTCCGGTTTTATGAAATTAATATATTTTATTTTATTGAAATTTCAACGTTATTAGGAAATTTAGCCAAAAATCATACATCATCATATATTTGGAAATTTTTTGTCATATATTTTTCACCCATAATAATATTATTATTTTTATTTAAATCAAACAACATTAAAAGTTCAATTACAATTTTTTATAAGCAACACAACTTAATTCAGCTATTTACATTCATTGTTTTACATATCATAACAGCCGACATCACACCCGCCAACAAAATGCAGCACACAAAAACCACAACCATCATTATCTTCCCCCTTTTTATTTCTTTTTGTTCTTTATCATTTCCACTATTATTTTGCGTTGTTATTCCCGAACTTTCTGTTTCTTTCGTTTGTTCTTCCACTTTAATTAATTGTTCGTATACGCTTTCTATAGTTTTTAAATCATATTCTTTATTCGCCCAACCTAAAAGCAGTACTATTCGGTTTTCTATGTCGTTTTGTTTTAAAGTGTACTTTTTATCTTCATAATTTAAATCAAAATCATATTTGACGTACTCTAGGCCGTAGAATTCGTTGTTAACTTCGTCCAATTGATTCACAGTATCAAACACTTCCACACAATTAATGCTAAGTTCTTTTATTGTGTCTTCGGTTGTTATAAAGTGGGATTTAATATTGCATATTATTTGGTGGTGAACGTTATCTTGAGAGTCGATTTTGGAAGAGCCCAAATTTTCAGAGTCGAAAGATTGAGAGTATAAAACTTTTTCATTGAAAAGTATTAGGCTTTTGATAACGTTGTTTTTATTTATTCTTGAAACTTTGTTTTCGGTCCAAATTCGGTCGAACTCGGCAAATGGGAGGTTGTACGACACTGTCTTGGTCGATTTGAATGAAATAAACTTGAGAGATTCCATTTCGTCACCTTCGTCGGGCGGTATGTTCAAAGTTGCGTCCATTTTGAAGAGAATAACACTTAGGGTGATAGAATGGTCAGTGAATACGTCTAAATCGAACGAAGAAGGCTCAATGGCAGTAATCAACAGAAAGTTGAATGGCTCGATGCTGTAGTGGCTGAGAATATGAGTAGTTATAAAAACAAATTTAAAAAGAAAAAATATCATTTTGGGTTCTGAGCATGAAAAAGTCAATAAATGAGCCTATATGGTTTAATAGAAACATTGTGCGACTGCTGTGTTAAATTAAAATATTAAAAAGCCTCGTGGTTGTTTTTAATATAGTAATGAATTTAAATTTTAAAAAATATTATGACTTATCGAGAAACACAATCATTAATATATTACATTCATACTCCGAAAATTATAAAAGAAATGAATATGTGCATTTACAAGTGATAGACTGGAATTCATAAAACTTTATTCCAAAAAGAAAACATTTAAAAATTTTGCGTGAAGTTTCTCTTAATCAATGAATATTCTTATAAAGTACCGCTTGCATAATTCAATATATTTTCAATACTTATTTACTTCCCAACATCTTCAAAATACTGTGAAGTCCCTGTTTCCAATATATTCTTAAAGTTTGTAATATTTCCCTTAATCAATGCATACACGCTTTCTGATAAACCATTTATTTTTTCTTTGTTAAGCCCTCCTTCTTCAATTATTAAATTTTCATACTCATTCGCCAGTTTTAAGATTGTTGTCGGTGTTTCATTAGAATATGAATATTGTGTGTTTAAGACACCAAACAACTCAACTTTCACTAAATTTTTTCTTGTTATAAATTTAATGTTTTCCTTGTCATTTTTCTTTTCTGTTTGAATTTCATAAAAGTAATTCAAAGCGTCTAAAAGAATAATAGACGGAATTGTTAACACTGTATTTCTAAAGAACATAATTAATTTCACTATATTGACGTTTTCAATACTTTGCTTATCTATGTTGTTATAAAAGTCAATTAACTTTAAAGCGCTCTTATAAAAATTGTTCATTATATCGGTAAGTAAGTCGTTCCAAACGCTTATTGTTTGTTCGTGTTCAATGAAAAAAGAAGACTCAAATTTACGTTTGAGTTGTTCTTTAGATCGGAGGATATTTTTAATGTAAACGCCGAATGATTTGTCGTTTAAAACGTGCATTAAAATTGTTGAAAGAATTCTTTTAATGTGTTCTTTAGTTAGGTCAATTTCGTCAGAAAACCCTGCCAGACAAGACGAAACTACATTGAAGTAGTTGAGCGAAGACATTGTGGTTAGTATAGTAGACTCTATAATTTCTTTATTTGTGAATTCCTGTTGTACTTGTAAACTTAGGGGTGTAGTGATCATTTTATAGGATGCTACTTTGCATAGCCTGCCAATGTGACCTATTTCGCCACCATTGTAAGTTGGGAGCTTTTTTGATAAACTAGAGAGAATTTCATGTATAGAAAGCTGCTCATGGTGATCTGAGATAGAGTTTTCAAAATGAAAATTTAAAATTTTCTTTGCGAAATATACAAACCCAAATTATGATCAAATTTTAAAGACGTTTTTTTTGTTTAATTTGAGTTGTAAATAACGTTCTAGAGCAAAACTAACATGTTTGACTTCTTTTACAAGCGATCTGATGGTTTTTCGGAAAATACTACCAAAATTGGGTGAATTTTTTTTTGAAAAGTTAAATTTTGCAGCGAAAATGTACGATTTTGTTGTCATGGGCGAAATGAATAACAAAAACAACTCAAATCTATGTAAAACCTTGAATAAAACCATTATTGATTCATAAATTGTATTAAAAATGTCTTTAAAATTCGATCATTATTTGCCTAAATACTACCCGCATTTTCTTTTCAAGTTCTCTTTCTTTATCTTCTGCATGATTTCTTTCGTTGAATATAAACCATGTAAAGATCCCCATGAATAACAAAATTGATATTCCAAAAAAAACTAAATATAATACGAATGGTATTATTTTTTCTGTTTTATTTTAAAAGACATTTGGCAAAATAATAAGTGTTTAAATTTAGCTTTTTGTATTTTAACTTTCGTAGATTTTGTTTTAAGTGTTTTAAAACCAGATTTAAGTGATGTAGATAGAAAAAATGATTTTTTATTTTTTATATTATTGAAATGATTTGTTCTAAAAGCCACACTTTGAAATATCAAATCAGGATTATTAGTAGAGCAAACAGAAATTATACCTTGATTTATCAAAAAATACATCTTAAAAATTTACTTGTACTTGTGTCAAACATAGAGTTTGCAATTAACCGTTTCGAGCGGATATCGGAACTATTCGAATTTGTCTTATATAAATAATTATATTTTGCTTATCTGTAAAATAAAACATAAATATTACCCAGAACCACTTTTGGTTATTTAGAAATACAAATATCGACTTGATATGAGGCACTTAGAATCAAAAGAGCGCAGAGTGATTTCTAAAAAGTGAAAATATAGATTGATAAGGAGCGTGTCTATTTACAAACTTTTTTATTTTTTCATTTAGCTCCGATTTCTGTTTCTTTGAATACACTACGTTTTTTATATTCTTAAAAACATGCCTATATCACCGGTTATATACAGTATGCTCATTCGTAGTTATTTAGTCAAATTCTAAAATTTAAATATTTTTGTTCATACATTGTTTAACTTGCGCATAAAGCTTTAATACGAATATGGTTACGTATTGTATAATATAAAGATGGTTGTATATAATCAATATAAAGTGTATAAAAATCAAATTTTAAATTTTAATATGGAATTAAATATTGGAGCACGATTTCCCAGCTTTAGAAAGTTCGACAAAGCACTGAATATGTTGGAATACAACTCTAAGCGTCATTTTACAACATCGTATTCTTGTTATCTTCAAGAAACGGATTTTGCCGATAAAACACGGAACAGTACATACAGAGGAAGATGACGGACTGCATTTACAGCAAGGCAAAATTTGAATGTGAAAATGGTTTTGAAAGACAGAGCCAGGCTAAAACGCGAACAAGTTCCACCAAGAAAGTCGGGTGTGGCGCCCATGTCTATATTAGGTACTTAAAGGGGATCTTGATAGTTGATTCGTTCGTAGGAAACCACTCAACTCAGTGTATTGGCAGAACATCAAAACCACCCCTATCACTGTGCTTAAGACAAGAAACTGCCAAACTAATGAAGTTTGGAGCCAAACCATATAAGATTGCAACTTACCTATCGGAAGCTACGGGGCATTTTTATACGACAAAAGATGTTCACAATATATATTCCAATTACAGTCAACACCGCTTATAACGAATGTTCGTTAAAAATTAAATTTCCCAATTTTTGCATTTATTTACCAATCTTTCTGTAGAAAAACTCTTGTAATGGATTATTATAGACATTTATATAAAATATTTGGTCCATAAACAAAATTGTGGTCCGAACTGTGCTATTCTTTAGATTTGGTTATAACGTATAATCGTTTATAACGTACCCCTTTTCTTCTAAAATAACGCGTATTTCAAACAAGAATTTTTTAAAAAATGGGTTTCGAGGCCACTAATGTATACAGAAGTAATATATATAATTAATAGAATGTTCAAAATAATATATTAACAAACATTTTGGAACAGTTCGTCATTTAACAATTTTGAAAGTGGCATAAACAAACTTTAAATTTTATAAAGTTATAAACCCATTCTCTTAAGATATAACACTAATCATATAATCACACTAGAGTTATTATAGACGAGAATTAATTGGATCCCCTGGTAATAAAAAACAATCATTGGAATCAATTTTCATTTTCGGAATAGTGTGTTCGCGGGACTGGATCGCGGTATTTTCTCAAAATTGGGAGCTCATTATTTTGAACACCAATACTTTATTTTCATAAATTCGAACTTTATTTTATTTGACATCGATTAAATAACAGGAAAAGGGTATTGGGAATTGTTTAAGAATGGAAATTTCATAATCAAAAAAATTGTTTGCTCCCGGGAAATCGAACACTAGTTCGGAAATACTGCAAATTGTTTTTTTTTTCATTTTTAGTACATATGAATGTCTGTCAAAAAATCTCAACATATCATCTATTACAATTGATTATAATTAAATTATATTAGTTCGGCTCTTGAAATTTGTAAACTCCCCTTAAAGCGGAAATCCTTGAAATACGATTTACAACAGTTTTAATACATTGATACGTGTGTTTATTGAGGGTACGAGTGCCCTCAGCCACAAAATCATTTACTATCAATAATTTACCATTTTTATTTATTTTAAAAAATAAAAGAGGCTAGAATGTTTATTTTTTATTCAGAATAAATTATTTTAACCTAAATATTGTGCTTATCATTCTATCTATCGACATTAACACTATTTTGGAATTTCAATAAATTTGTGTTTCATCATATATTATCCTATTTATAATACATGTTTTAAAATTTTCCCTGGGTATCGCTGCAGAGTGTAACATTAGCTCAGGATGGAGGCGAAGAGCCCAAGGTTGCAACAACTAGCTCACCAAGGGCTCCACATTCCTCCCGGCCTTCAAAACTCCCTTAACCCAACCTCTGCCTGGTCCCCTATTAGGAAGATAATAAAGCCAGATGGGGAACCATGTTGGTCTGTCCCGTAGTTACMGCTTTAACGCGGGGTCGCAAGGCCCACAATAAAAAGACGGCCCCCGAATCAATTCATGATTCCCTGGCCACAGGACCGGCAAACCGCCCAAAAGGAAGGTGAACCATGAATACCAGTTCTCAACGAGAAGATGGTAGAGCTTTGCGACAACCCCTTGGGCTCATCGCATAGACCTAAAGGTCTCCGTTTTATTTTACCCTTGGTGAATAAACGGAGTGGTATCACTAGATACCACAGCGACCTGGTAAATAATACCCCAGTCATCTGGCCATTCCTTACGCGCTGAAAACCAAAGGGGGAAGAATTGGCGAAAGTAAGTGATTTTGACCGACTGATCTAGAAACCCTTTAAGGGTTATCACATGACCTTAAACCGACACTTGGGAACCAGGATTAGGCTAGGGAGATCCAAAGTAAACCGCCAGGTTGAAATAGAATCCATTGGTTTCACAGGGAAAGGCTGATGTGACTAGAGTTTCCAATTACCGGGTCTGTAAAATTATACCGGTTTCCGAATTTAGCTTCGGTAACCGGTATTCCGTTCCATTGAGATAATATACAAAATACCAAGGAAATTTGAAATAATTCAATTTAAAATGGAAATTTTCACCTAATTTACCTTTATAATCCCAACCAAACACATTTATGGCATATAATGTTACAAAACATAATTATTAGTAAAAGTAAAAGKTRKAAAAGTTAGTAWRTTTATATTGTATTTATGTTAAAATAACGGAACAAGGTTTCCATACTGTAACATTTTATTAATCTTATTATAATTTTCATTCCCTATTGCGTTTCTGCAAATTTTAGTTAATATTCCTTTAATACTATAGTATTGATAAAAGGAAATAAAAATAACCAACTAAAATTATTATTATTGTAAGGACCATCCAATACGAATTCATCAGTTTCGTTCGTATTAGATGGCTATTTTCATGTAACAAAATAAATTCGCCACCTTTATCTTCAAAATTAAAATTTTTAATAAGAAAACATTATTCGGAAAATTCGGTTGAATGGAAAATGCCGTACGAATTGAAAAATGCCACAAAAATTGAAAAATACCACAAATTTTTCTGTTTTGATTGCCCCGGAAAATAGCCATGCTCAGAAAAAATTTTTTTTTTAAACAACAAATTATTTTTCAGGCAACAATTTTATGGAAAAACGCTCCAAAAATTTTTTATCCCAAAAATTAATATTTTTTCCATTCTCAAAAAAAAAAATTTTTGACAAAAAACACGTTTTTATCGCTTTTTAAACATTTTTGAAAAAAAAAATTTTGAATTTTCAAGGGGGTGCATCAAGGAAATTTTCAAAAAAGTTGAAGTTCAAAAACACAAAAATTGTTGAGAATTTTTTTTGGAAATTTATTATACACGTGTATTTTTCAAGAGATCTACAAAAACAAACTTTTAAAAAAATTTGAAAATATTATGATCGATTTAATATTAAAAATTAAATAATGGTGTATTATACACCTATTCCTGAGGTATCAAAAAAAAAATGAAAATTTTTAGGAAATCCGATAGGTAATGCATATTAGTAAACCAGACAACCCCACCGTAAAGGGGTTAAGGTCGATGCTAAGCGAAAAGCCTAAATCGGCTACACATTGCGAGAACTCTGTCTCGACAGCGTGCCCTACGGGCGGGAGTTCCAGTAAGGAACAGAACCCCGTAGGAGCTAAACACGATAGCCACCCTGAAAACGCTATAAACGCGGAGGTCATGAGCCTCAATCAACCAGGGGTGAGCGGAAGGTATTCATATGCCATTAATTATGAAAAGTTAAACTTTATCCTCAAACATAAATCTTATGTTCCAAAAAGATCAAAATCCCATGGACTTCGTCGTGCTCGATCTATTTCAGCAAAATCCGATGTTTCCAAAACCAGGCCGCAGGGTCCGATGGACAAATGGGTGATTTCACCCAACAAGTCCAAAAAGCAATGCGACGCAAGCGACTCCAATTCAATTCCATTACAAACACCTGAAAGGCCAACTATAGGCTTACTGGGTGATATGGATGAGTTTATCAAAAAAAGAAATTTACAAATTTTAAATTTCTAAAGAAAATGACAACTAGAAAACAAAGTTCCACAAGAAACCCCAGGGCTACTGCGAAGACACAAGAAGCTGATCAAGTCTTAGAAGCAGTAGTCCAAGAGGAAGTCGATGAACGACAACGGAAACTAAGAGAACTGGATGCAGCCCAGGAAAGGGAGGCGAAAAAAGAAGCTGAAAGTACAATAAGTACTCATGCAGCAACTACAAGTGAAACTCTTTCACAAGAAACAGAATGTGAAGCCCCCAAGACTCAGAACATCGAGTCAGGTGAGGAACAATCAAAAAGCACTGAAATTAAGTCCAGTAAAAGTGGCAAAGAAGAACTGACCCTAAAGAGGTCGAAGAAAGTGGGCATCATTGATGGGTTCAGGATAGAGTGCGCTAAACAACGTGAAGCGTTGTATAAAAAAGTAGATCGTCTTGATCTAGAGAAGCCGGGAGACCTAGTAGCTTTGAAAGTTATCAAAGCGGAACTTAAAGGTCTCCGTCAAGTAGAGACAGCAAACCAGGGAAGCAACCAGCCTATCATAGTTGCCTTAAGAGACTCCAAGAAGGCAATGGATTCTTTGAAAGACAAAGGGAGGTCTGTAATAGTCTCCGAAGAAACCGCAATAGTCCTCAGGAAAGAGGACAAAGCGAAAGAAGAGAAGCTAAAAGAGAACAAGGCGAAATAGGAAGAACTTCAAATAAAGAAAGAAGATCCTCAACCCGCCAAGAAAGAAGCTCAAGCCAACAAAATGGCCCACACTGCGGACGAAGCCAGGAAGGCGGAACTCCTCGTTAGGAAAGCCCTAAGAGCAGAAAGACTGCTCTTGTTTCAGACGATGGAACAGCCTAGGCGCAAGCAGCGGCCTGGCTAAAAGAGCAAATGACAGATAAGGGATTAGGGGAAGTGAGTACGGGTGCGGTTGACAGAACATTGAAATTGTTCGAGTTCCCAAGAGCCCAATACCCCTTTAAAATGTCCCCGGTGATTAACGACCTCGTTGAAGAGGGAATTCCCCCTGCTTTAGTCCGATTGGTTGGTGCAGTTTTCCACAACAGACGGGACAACAGAGGCACCAGCCTGGGCGAACAAGTACAATGCGCTGTGGAAACATGGCTGCGACACTACAAAGGCAATGAAAACTGTCCGCTGGCTTACAAGCCTTTGAACGCCAAACCTGAGTGGTGGCTAGCCAAGGCGGACAAAGTGTTTCACACCTTACTCAATGACAAGTTCATCAAACAATACGTCCCTGTTCTTACCATCCGAGAGTGGATGGATATTAAGGAAAAGGACAGTATTGAAAGGCTCGGGGAGCTCATGAACAAATACCGTCCACAACCCAAAAGACAGCCCCCGATGATCCGGCCTTCTCCAGTGAGAGAACCAAGGCAAATAGGTAGGGAATTTAACAATAACAGAGAAAGGCTTGATGCAGTCTTTGACAACAAGGGAAGCAGAGGAAGCGAAATGGAAAATATAATAAATTATCTGGAACAGCCCAGGAAGGCTGATGAAGATGTATTTAAATTTAAAGCTTCTGGATCGTATAGAACAATTGGAGAGACAATTATTTGAGGGCAAGAAAGCCCAAGAAGAATACGAAGGGAAAGTGCAGCGTGCACTGAAGGCTCTGATAGAGAAACTCAGAGACCTAGAGAACCACAGGAGATAAGCGGCGGCATTGAGGTAAAGCTAAATAAATATACTCATGATAGTATTATTAAAAAAGTTAGCTGTAAGTCCAATGTCAAAAGCTCTGACAATGATGTGCCTGATACATACGTAGACAGTATGTACAAACGGCAGCATTATTCAGATGCTACTCTTCACGAAAGCAATAGTGGTTACATTACAACCAGGAATATTGCTAGGAAAACAGAAACAGGGGATTTAGTCTGGAAAAGACAGAAAATCCTGAGTGATAACAACCCGTCCCCTAGCGGCAAAAGTTCCTATGTGAACAAAGCCATAAAAAGCAGGGTGAGTAGGGACATAGTTCGTAAAAGCAAGGGTAACCCCAAGCTCAATGAGGAGTCTGAAGAGGTTGACACTAAAGCCTTAGCCTCTGAGCTATGGGGAGACACCCTAGAACTAGTCAAGCTAGAGGAAGACTCACAGATAAGAGTGAGAGAGATTCCTAAGGCCAGACTGACAGTATCGGGAGACAGGATCGAAGCATTGGCAAGATGCTTAGATGATCACAAAAAGGAAATTACACTTACACAGCTTAATGCGCTACTGTATGTCACATATAATGGCAAAAAAGCAGTAGAGCGCAAAAGAAAGCTAAGTGTAAACAAGAGGGAAGCCCTTAAAAGAAAAATATCGGACCTGACCGTATATATTAACGGACATCTCAGGCCCGGTAAAGCCTGTGACTTGGAACACAAATATAAAGTCACATCAAAGGCTTCAGCAAGAGCACTGCTCTCCAAACTCCAAGAAGCAAATGCCATGATTGGCACACAGGAGAGGAGACAGCAGTGGAAGACGAAAGTCCTCCAGCAGAACCGAGACACTGAAAGGTTCGGTAGGTTCAAGGAGGCAAAACCAGGAAATTTAAAGTATTTTACAAAAAACACAGGAATTAACATTTTTATAAAAATTTTATTTGGTTTATTTTAGATGTTAATATATCCCTATCTATAGATTTTAAACTCATTCATTACAAAATAGTATTTATTTTCAAAATTACAAAGGTTTTCTTGACATTTTTTGTTCTGAAGTTGTGAATTTTTGGTGCAAAAACGTAAAATTTAAAAATATTTCGGGAAAATAAAAAATTATTTTTTTCAACTAGCCATTTACGTTAAAATATGACGAGAAACAACATATATTTTTTTCGGACGATTTTAAGCAAAATAAAATGTCGAAAAAATTCCTGTGTTTTTTGGGAAGTATTTAAAGTACGTGGTCCCCCCTAACCCAAGTACGCATGTAGCGTTTTGGAAGGACTTGTGGGGCCAAGAGAAACAGTGCGACGAGGCGGAACTCAAGACTGCCATAGTTAATAGTGCCATATCCAATATTCCAAAAACCTCGCACAACAAGAAGATGGGCCTGCATGAAATTGCGCATGCCATTATGAACTCCAATCCCTGGAAAGCGCCAGGATCAGATGGAGTTCATATGTATTTGATTCGCAGAGTAGGCGGCACCCTTGTACCGATAATCGGAAGGGTGTTCAACGAAATGTGGGAAGGTGAAGCAAGCATACCATCTTGGTTTACAAGTGGCAGGACCATTACATTCCACAAGAACAGTGGAGATGTATACGATCCCAAAAACTTCAGACCAATAACGATGGTATGCTCACTGTACAAAATTTTTTCATCGATCATCGAGTCTCGAATTATTAAGGCAATGATTAAGTCCAAGAACTGGGATAAAGATCAAGTTGCTAACCAAAAATTCAAAAGAGGCTGCTTTGATGCGCACATTATAAGCGAGAACCTTGTAGTAAAGTACAAAAAGGTATTCCGCAAAGCTATCCACTTAACCTACATCGATTTCCAGAAAGCATATGACTCAGTGAGTCATCAAGGTCTAATGGAAATACTTAAGGCTATTTTCAAAAGTGGGAATGACAAAACACAGCGGCTCGTCAACACCATACAAGCACTTATGTCAAATTGGCATACGTACATGGTAAACTTGGGGGCCAGACACGAAAGGATAGATATCAAACGAGGGATCTTTCAGGGAGACAAGATGTCTCCTACCCTCTTCTGTGTAGCACTCACAATCTTGAAGACAGTTAATCTCCCTGATATGAAAAATGGGGAGAACCCTAACTGGTCTCATAAGGTTTGCTACATGGATGATATTAAAATATTCGGGAGCTCGATCTCAGCGTTGGACAATAAGGTTACCGCGATTCGTAAACTAGGTAGCCTAATTGGCCTAGAAATTAACGAAAACAAAAGCGGATTAGTAACTAATGCCAAAAGAGAGAGAATAGCTCTAACGAATTCGTTAAGTACATTTCCTCTAATCAGAGAGGACAGTGGAAATGCCTATAAATACCTGGGTTTCAAGCAGGTATGGATCAATGATAACACCACGAAAGACGATATAACCAAAGAAGTAGTTAGAAGATCAGAAAAATTATGGGGTCTCATCTGCCGTTGGTTAACATCGGTAAACAGATTAGTATATCTGTGGTACCTCTAATCAGGTACATTTCACAGGCTATAGACTGGAGGCTTTCAGAGCTTAACAACCTTAACAGGTTAACCAGATGCCTAATGAAGAGGAAGGGGCTGATACCCTACAGAATTTGCAATGCCCGCTTATACGTGAGCCCCAGCAAAGGAGGTATCGGACTGCCCAATTTTATTGAGGAAGACTACTTGGCAATCTGTAGTACACAACCTTTTGTACAGGACAAGTGGTTTAATCCAGGTTTAAACCTGGTTTAATCCTGTCCAAAACCCTTTTTTCAGG
>JASNJN010000978.1:0-11525 GCA_030180075.1 Mikrocytos mackini
TTGTATATAAAATAAAAATAAAATTTAGCTCAAAATTTTGAAAAGTGATTGCCTGCAAAATATGTTTATTTTAAAGATGGGGATAAGTACAATTTACAGGTATTTCAAAATATGTTGTAATTTGACTAACACTAGAATGTTGCCTATCTAAAGAACTTAAGAAAACAATGTATATGCGATTGATTTGGGGTAAATTCAATATTTTCATGATCTTGTATCATTTTCAGAGTTCCGGAAGCACTTAAACAGTAAAACATTTTTAATTAAATTGAATCAAACCCCGTTGAAGTCGGGTAAGAATGGAGCGACTAAGTCTTGAAATTGGCTAAACCTTCGTAGTTTACTGTAAACATATATGTAATAGTTCGTCACATATTAGAAAAATCTTAATCTATTCTAGAATGATCTTTATTTTGCAACGAAATGGCTAGTTACGTATATTGTTTACCGGATTTTGAAATTCTTATTGGCGAAATCGAACTTCAATATTCTAAATGGTAATATTTATTTATATATTCTACTATTAACTGAATTATCTAATTGATTAATTTTAATATTGCATGAATACACGGCCGTTTGAATAAAATTGATCTGACAGACTTAAAGTATATCTTTCGAGAAGATGGAGATCATCAGTGCGATGGGTAAATCGTCGAAAAGATTAACATTTAGTATTAAGATTCTTGGCTTGCAAATCAGCTCTAAATTCCGTATGTATTTTAGCGTTAAATATTGAATTTCCAACGAATATCGATATGCAGTCAAACCTCGACTATCCGAAATATCTATCCGTAACTATCTTCGTAACCGTGATTATTTATGGGGGTTTGGCCGTGATTTTGGAAAAATTGAAATGTTCAGGCTTGTTTATATTGGTTAAAAATACAAATTATAAACTTGTTAGCAAACTATAAAGCTATGTTGAATGTTGTTCATAGTATTATAGCGTGATTAGCAAAACATTATATCAAACATTTTGAAATTTTAAATTTTACAAAATTTTAGACAATCAACTTTTTGGGGGCTATAGTGTTACTAAAGGGTTTATATTCAACAAACCACCAATGAAATGCCCAAATGGGGGTTTATAAATAAAATTGGGCCGAAACATCTTGGAAATTCGAATTCTTGCAAATATCGAAATTTTTTTATTTCGAACCCTGTTTGGATTTATTTATACAGCTGCATGGGTTAGTTTTAAAATTAGGTTACAAATAGTGGTTTTTATGCTTATAAATTAAATTTCAAACAAAAAATGATGGGCAAATCGTCGATTCTCCACCTTTATACTTGACATCCGAAATATCTTGATAACCGAAATAAAAATTGTCATTTTTCGTCATTTTTCGGATAGGCGAGGGTTGACTGTATATATTTTCTTAATTGTATCCTCAGTTTTTAATAGTTCATTCATAAAACGTTTTTACTAAAACCATAGTCATCGGCTCGAATGTTAAACGTATTTTCTTTTATATTTTAACCCTCATATATCATACTTATAATTTCAATCCACTCATATCTCTCCAAATATAAGAGATTGTTGCGTGTTCAAATTTCTTATGGTGTACTCACGTCTTCCCTACGAGGTCTTTTACTATATGTCTTTCTTGTCCGCCCAGTCAGGCTTTGTTTCCATTTATAGACATAATACATATCCTAGATATCTTAATGTGGGGTGTCGGCAGTTCTGGTTCACATATAGCTTCCTTGATCTATATATGTGTTTATAACAACGTTGAACAGACAGAACAGTCTTTCTATGACAAGTTAAGATAGAGGAATTTTTAGAATCGAAATTTAAAATTTAAAATGCTCCAAAACAACGAATACATGATAATTTTTAAAAAGTTGACGGATTGCGTGAAATATGCATGGCAAATTAAATGTATAACGTTTTTTAAAGGAAAATGTTAACAAAAAAACGAGATTTTTGATGTTTAAAAAAAGGAACCTTTCAGAAATAGTTACAGATAAAGTAAAAATGTTGAACATCACTACTGTAGACTTTGACAATCGCAGATATGAAATAATAGATGGGGAAGTTTACGAGTCTTGTGAAAAGGAAATTTCGGGATTTACTGGGAAAGAATTCAATGATTTTCATTACCAGATAACACGTTCAAATATCCACTATTTTCCGTCTAAATTTCCTTTTGTATTTCTTGTAAGTTGCGGCGATGTAGTTGAAGATAGAGAAATTACACGATACGAATTGTCTGATTGTCTTTTTGATCTCTTGGTTATACGATATCCACATTATAATAACGAAGATGAACACGATATATACAGCATCGAGATAGAATCAAGAGATACCAAAGAATTTAGACAGACGCCACTTAGAGGTGCGACCGAGATTAATAAGATGGTATCGGGGCTAATTGAAAAGATAAAAATAATTTACAATGAGTTATTCGCTTATAATAGAGCTGATCATGATTGATATACAAATTTTGATTAAATCTAAATATTTGAGCTAAATATAAATAAATTAATCCTATAGGTTTAAAATCGAGCGTCGAGTTGTGTTGCATTTAATACTATTTTTGGGATAAATCATTTAACCAGATTTTTAAATATACATTTACTTCAAATCAATTTATCGGTTAATTTGTCCAAATAATATCATTCATTTAAATTTTATATCAAAATCTTTTTTGAATCATTTTCATATACTTTATATATGTTCGAATCTTTTTTATTATTTTAAGTTCTTTTTTGTTTATACATACCTCCTTGAAATAAATGATATTTTGTTATTTTGGAATTAACACTTTTATTTCATTATTCAACAAAATCAATGTAATTCAGTTTTAATTTGTAAAATAATCTTCTATTTCTTTAGTTTTTATTTTTTTATTCATAATTTTTGAAAATGAATAGATTATTTGATTACATATTGCGTTATATTTAACGTCGTCCTTTAACATTTGTGTAATATAAATCCTTTTTATTATTCTTATACCACAAATATTCAGATGGATTTCACAATGCATCAATTGTTTCAGGTGTTTATTGTATTTAAGAAGTAATGTTTATAAGTGTTATAACTATTTCTAAATGTTGTCATTACTGAGAAAGTATATTGTAAGGTTGTTCATGGCTTTAAAGGTGTAGTGGTCGAAATAGGTAAAAACAGTTCTTCTTAGATTGGTATTTGTTGATAAAGTTTCGATTAGTTTAATATTAAACTGTTATTGAATAAATAAGATTGAGACTGTAAAATATTGTTGGAAATAACCTATGAAGCTAAGAATGTAACAGATAATGTATATCACGTTGTCCATGTAATTTCTGTTTGTTGGTCTGTAATATTGTTATTTCAAGCTAAAACGATGGAGTAATAAATGAATTTTGAATGCATAATAGCGAAATTGTGATAAGTTTCTGGTAATTGTAGATTTGTGTTATAAGTTTTGAATGAATTAGAATGAATTTTCTCAGTAGAATGTGTTTTACAGTGTTATGGGAGGAAGTTTGTAATCTTGTTAGGATTTGATCTGTATCGTCTATATTCAACCCCATTATTCGTAGTACATTTATGTCGCGCGATTAACAATCCAACTCCCCTTTAAAACATCTATATCTTCATGCACGCCCATAATAAACCAATCCCATTTTCTTAAAAATTTAGATTTCAAAAAAACAAACATTCAAATCTCGCCGAATTCACTGGCCAACTGAAGAAGCACAACAACTGTTCGAACATGGATTTGTCATATTAAATGATAAAGACCAATTCAATGAAAGTGTAAACAAAAAGAAAAACAAAAATAAGTCATATTAAACACAGAAGCACTAATAATGAGTTTTAAGAACACAGCACACGTACCATGAGCTCAATGACGCACTCAACTCGTTCAGCAAACTTCTAGTTACATACACATCGCTGTTTGGATCATTTTATAGTTTGACACCTACAATAACAGTGCATGATGTTAAAAGACTCACTATGTCATTTTAATTGTGCACATGCCTTTCTGATACAATACACATTGTTAAAAGTAAGACCACCGAAATTAAACCTGTAATGAATAATAGAATGATTAACTTTACATTGCTTTTGTATTTCCCTGATAAATGGAAAGTTAATTTGAATGGTACAATGCTTGACGAGCTAGTGGGCTGGTTAACAATTAATCTTTTATTAATTTGTTGACATGACGAATGGTTATTGCTTCTATATGTTCTTTACATGCTTACTGATAATAAAATGCCAATTAAGACAATAAAACAAATTAAGAATATCTTTTTGTTCATTTTGAATTCTAAAAGATTTATTAGTTACAATTAGTTAATAATGAAGTTAGAACAGTATAACAAATGGAACCCACTACATCAAATGACACAGCTAAACAACATGCAAATTCTATTTTCGATACACACAAATAGTTTTACTATTTGCATTTATCATTTATGATATTAAGTATCGCCCTTCTTCTTTTACTCTTTCATATACTACAAAAAGAACCATCCAAGCCTTCCTACGAATTAATCTACAGCATCACAGACAACCCCCGCTACTTCAAATTCGAATATAAAAGCAAAGTAATATCTGACGATTTCACAATAGTAATGTTAGCTTTGCGAATTCACATATTTAACAATTCACACGTTCTCATTTACTCTATACTAATATTAGAATGGAAAAGAATAGAGTATAGTTGTTGTAGTACATCAGACATACAATCAATACTACAATACTACCAGAACAAAGTTTTATGTGCATTAAGATGGGAAATTTTCAACGTTAAATATTCTACAACAAAAGAAGTGTTAATGCGTTGTTCCATAGCAATTAAAACGAACAAACTAAAAACATACAGTGGTTTTAAATCGTTTTTGGACAGACTTAAAACAGGGATAGTATTGATTTATTATTATGGGAACAACACTAATATGGTTGGGGAAAATGAAGCATTAGATATGAAATTGGTATTGGTAAATAAAGTGGTGAAAATAATAGATAAGAAAGAGGGAAAGATACAATATTATGTTTCTGTATTGAAATATAATATGGATGAAATTTGGATTGTTATAAATGAAATGAATGGTGGGATGAATGAAAGAGAATTGGATGATGTTTTTGAGTTTACTTATTGGGTTATTGAAAATTATTAAATTTAAACAATTAAAACAAATCTTGCGGAAACTTTTATATACCCATTCTACATACAATATATAAATGTTAAAAATACTTTTAAATTCACAAAATATAATTTAACACATTAGCATAATATTTTATATTTATATTCGAATAAACTAAAAAAACTTACCTATTTTATCTATTTACTTATAGTGCTTTCGAAACTGGTAATATTACTTTCTCTTCTTTTGTTACTTTTGGTACTTTTCGATTTTCTTATGATTTGTAATTTTCTTTTACTTTTCACTTTCAAACTCGTATAAGGTGATAAAAACACCAATATACACGATAGTATTAATTTTAGCACTGTGTTGATGAATCTAGAAAGAACATAAGGCATGTGACCATCTTCTTTGGTGTCATAGTCGTAAACGGAAAGAAATCCAATCTCAAAAAGTTCATCAATGTTATCTACTGCACAATACAGAAATATACCTATTGCAATCACAATGTTGGCCACTAGATATATTTTCCAGCGTCGAATGTTCTCTTTGTTCTTTATTCTCGCATATTCGTGTTTATTGATTTCTTCAGTTAACTTTTTAAATTCTCGAGCTAACCAAAAAGTGCAAAATAAAGACATCAGAACAACCAATATAGCCCCTGTGTTACTCAATAGGTAGCTATACCGCTCAGGGACAATTGGTGGTTTTCCATGGCTGAACAAGTGTGGGATATTTAGCATGTAGGTCAGTAATGGGATCAGGAACCCATAATAGTAATTCTTTAAACTTCTTGTGGATTTTCTTTGGCAATTTAACACAGTCCCACTCACTAGAAGAATCAGAAGCAGTTGAATAGTTGCAAAAAGGAAAAACCAAGCTTGACCTAAAACATGACGCACACAACCGACTATATCCATGAACCTCCCTTTCGGCAGAAGGCCATAAATCATTAAAATGAGCGCAGTGTTAAGTAAATTTATTATTAGTACTAGTTGGGCGTACCAAAGGAACCGAAGTGTTTTGTTTGTCTTCCATGACGGAGTTTTCAAGAAGTTTAAGAATCGGTGTACAATGCATGCTGTTAAAGGTAAATAAAGCGCAAATTCTGCAAAACTTATCCAAGCGTTCTGGGCATGGGTAATCCTGATGAACATTTTTAAATATTTACTATTTTTAATGACTTAATTAATTCCATTCATACTCTGTTTTTTAACCAATTGGTCGAAATATGTAATTGAAAGTATGAGAGCAACAAGAGAGGATAATTCTTTAAATATACAAATAAATATTTAATTGTAATTTGAACAGACATGAAAATTTCCGTTTTTTACTGGATCCGACACTAACCCGTTCGATCGGACAATGCAAGGTCGAGTCTTAAATGCAACATTAAAAATAAAATTAGTTTGTTTTCAAAAAATTATGACGATTGATGTAGTCATCAAGGGATCTTCGGTGTATAATCGAATTTACATAGATCGAGCTCGATGAACAGTGACGTCGGCTGTTGGTAAACTAGGTTCTAGTGCTTGAGTGGTGGTGATTGGATCCGCGGCGCGCGCAGCTGGAGTATAACTGTTGTTTGCGGTGTGAGGGGGCTGCCCTTCTGTTGCTATTGTTTGAATAAACCATTTGACTAAAATTGAGATGTCGATGTTTTCTAAACTTAAAATATATTTATTAATATTTTGTTATTTTTCAAAAGTTGGATGTGTCTCTTCTTCTGGGGTTAGTTCCAATTAATTAGTAGCCGTTAACCCCCATCGAAGGAAGGTATACTAATCAAACTACGATATCCTAATCTCTCCAGGGAAACGTTCTTTTTATATTACATGTCTTCGTTTTATTTTCCATGCCTAACTTTAAATTGTTTCCATCTAGGCTTACTTCAATGACTGGGTACGGTCCTTTAAATTTATCACAAAGTTTCGATCGTATTGGATTCCGTACTTTAACTTGATCTCCAGTCTGGTAAATGTGTTCCTTTCTTCTGGAGTTTCTGTTTTCCAATTCCGTTTCTTTTATTTCTTTGTCTAAACGTGCAGCTCTTTCAAGTTTAGCTGTACATTCTTTTTGAAGAGGATCAATTGGACTGTATGCATTAAGCGCTTCGTAAGGGGGAATTCCTAATCTAGAGTTGGTGGCGTAATTCAAGCTAAGTCTGACTTTGTGTAAAACTTTATAATGTTCTTGCTTTTATTCATTTCCACAACTTGTCCAATCTCTTGATTCCTTCTCTCCACCGGGCTATTACAGGTGGGATTGTATCCTGAAGTTAATTTGTGACGTATTTCTTCTTGTCCGAGGAATTCTATCCATTCATCGCTTATAAACTGTGGACCACGGCAGTAATTATTTTCTTTGGTGTACCGTGTTTGTTAATCCATTCTTGCTTTACTGCTTTTATTATGTGAGTTGTGTCTGTACTTGTAAGTAATCCTATTTCTGTCCATCTTGTTTTTTACGTCTACCATGGAGACTATTGTGAACTTGTTCTCGCTGAATGGAACTTGAAATAAGCGGCTCTAAATTGGCCCGTATAGATCTACGCAAACTTTGTCGTTCAGATCGTCGACATATAAATATCCTGAAGTCTTTCCTATAAGTTGTCTATCTGCCTTGTGTAGTTGACACTTATGACATGTACTCGCTACCTTTGTTACATTCTTTATTAACTTGTCAACCATATAAACGTCCTTAATGGTTGTAGCCAGTACTGTCTTTCCTGGGTGATTTAAAAGAAGATGTACATCATTGACAATAGAGTTTCCAATTATCGACTTTGAAAAATGAAACCGGTATCGTCTCTTACGATCTAATACCGGTATTATCGGTTTTTWATTATTCTTTGATTTGCCTTGATATTTTGTTTAAGTTATCCACAAATATCAAAGAAATATAAATTCTCCATTTCAGTATACTAATAGATGCTACTATAAAACTAAAGATGGTGAACCTTTTAATGTATTAACATCATATTTAAAATATACGTGGTGTGTTCTTCGGATTAAAATATAAACAGTATTAAGAATATGCATGTTATACTTGTTACAATAAAATTCTCTATCTTAATGCGATAAAAAATTTAAACTACATTTGAAATCATTGAAAATCTACTTTTCTTAAGAAATAAATAGTATTGTAAAATTATAATAACCAAAGCAGATAAACTAAGAAATATAAATGGAAATAATTAGGGCTCCCAAAAAGCAGTTTTGGGCAATTTTTAGGTAATTTGACTAAAATAACAGCAATTCGGCGTAATAAATGGAATTATCTGAGTAGTTAATCTGGGAAAATTCAAATAAAAATTTCTGATGAAAAAATCAAAAATTAAATTCTATTTGTATGTGAAGTATTACATAATATCTTAAACTTTATGCAAGTATGAGTACAAATTTAACAATTATAGATTGGTATAAAATCATTTAAAAAGTTTACATATCGAGGCTAATCACAACTAGAGATTCCAACGGTAATACCGGTATTACCRGTATTGGCGGTAATTTGGCAATTTTTTCATTACCGGTATCATACTTCGATACCAGAATTTTTAACAATAATATAATGAATAAAACATAATTCTTATGTATTTAATAAATTAAACTTATGTTTTTAACTTTTTACGTGCAATAAACACAAGGTAGCGAAATAAATATTAAATGTTTTCAAATTTTAAATTTAAACTTACATTTCAAACAATAAATTTTTAACATAATAACATTACAATCTGGATTTGGAGTATGTTAAATACTTTAATAAACTTGAATATATTGTAGATTTACAAATTTAAATACATCTGTTATTATCTTTGCCATTTAAATACAAATTTAAAATTTAGTATTACAATTCTCCATTAAATATCGAACAATACAGTCTGAAAATCGAAAAAATGTTTTTAAAATGTACAATACAACTACCTATGTATCAAACTACGTAATTTGTAATGCAATATTGACATAAAATTTTTAAAATCGTTTAGAACCGAAAATTAACAATATCTATACTATATTTAGTCATTATATACAATCTCTATGGATTTTAAATGTATACGCCTCTTCCTTTTCCATAACCCTAAATTTTATTTTTGAAATTTTAACTTTTGAAAAATCAAATAATTTTAATACACACCTCCGGGGAGTAGCATTGTTGCTATTGTGAACTGGGGGTGTGTAAAGGGACTTTAAAAGATGGCTAAGTATTTCTGGGGCCAAGCCAACCCCTAAGTTCTACTTAAAAACAACACCCATTATAAAGATCAGTGGAAGACGCCGCTGTAAGCCCCGTCAACTGCTCCGATTGAAAGGAAACGTCGGGGTAGTTATATGGAGAAAGAGGGATAACGGGCAGGCATTCTATTGGCGTAAAATGACAAAATAATAAAGTATTAAAATTAAATTAATTCAAAAATGCTATAAATCTAAACTGAACTACGTCATTTTTTTGTAAAATGTACATTTAACATGTTTATACTCATTCTTATTTTTGTTTTGTTTTTAATGCCTTTGTTTGAGATAAAATTAGATTTTATTATTTTAAAAGGTACATAAAAATAACTTTTTAAAAATTTGACTTAAAATTTACTGTTATTCTGGTATAACATTAATAATTTTCAATTTTATTTTAAACAGATATATTTAATGAAATTTTTAATAATTTTCAAAAATGATGTAATTTTCAAATTTTATGAAATACGTTTAACCCTTTGCAACCGACGTCCCTTTGAAGCTTTATCTAATGGTTTAATTGTTCCTGTTGTTCTAATACCATTATTTGCAACAAGGATGTGCTTTTCGAAGTATACTCATAAATATACATCAATGAGTTATTCTTATAATTTATAAATTTTAATTTTTATTAAAAATTTTATTATTTTTAAAAACATACAAAGATGCCCCATCCCCCATTCTGACATTCTTTACATAGCATTAATGCGTACTGGGCACCTACCAGCATCAACATGGAAATATGGTTATGAATTGAGGTTCTAAATTAATTTTTTATTTAAAATATGATAAGTTATTAAAAAAATATGATTATGTAAAATACAATCATAATCTACATCAGAATAGTAATATTAATGTGGTATATATATGTATAACATCAGAAGTGATCTAAAAATATATGGTACATATATGTACCACATAGGTAATAAGTTTAAAAACATGTGGTGTATATATGTACCACATCGGTTGCCGTCGAAAAAACAGTTGGTACGTATATGTACCACATCGGTTGTATAGGGWTAGGGTTAAAAAATGAAAATCAAAAATATCAATAACCTCAAGCGTTACAACGAAGTCCATCTTGTCAAGCCACATGCACACAAAGACTCATTCACGCACAAAATGAGAAAACAGGCCCAACAGAATTCCTATAATCATATGATAAGAGAATTGTTAAGGTAAAAATAATTAATAAACCTCTCACACATGAGAATTTTGTGCATATAAATACAACCCCGAAATATAAGATATGATTCTTGAATTTACATAAAATTTTATAACTTCATTATTTTCAAAAAATCAACACGAATAGAATACACACCCATACAAAACATTCCTAGAATTTTAATGCTTCTAAATATTTTTTATAAATTTGTTGACGTTTTGACATAAATTTGAAGTTAACAATTTTTTGTTTCATTTAGCTAAATGACGAAATCCCCTTTTACTAGAAGTCGTGCGAAGTTAATAGATCTTGAAAAAGGTTATCCGCACGGTATAGAAGACGATTCTTCTAAATTATTTTATTTTGATGAGAACGAAGAAAATCAACAAGAGCCCAATTCAGGTGATACGAAGATGAGAGAATATGAGAGACAAGCCGAACTCAAAACAAGAAATATGTCTCATGCCAATAACACATCATTCAGCTACGACACTTCGGGACCTGTTTACTCTTCTTCAACAACTAGCAACACATTCAACAGATTTTCACAATCGACGAATCAATCACAAGAAAGTTTAACCTTGGGAATGCAGCAGCTACTCAATAACATGGCTCAGCCTGGCCCAAATAAGCAACATTATTCCGACAACACAAATAGTTACCTTGATTTTAGCAACAATGCAACACAAAACAGCCTTGACTATTCTTCTAATGATAAAATGAATGCAGAGTTTGGTTACTTTGGTGGGTTACAAGAGAATGGAGAGGATGGTAACAATTTTCAAACTGGATTTGACCTTGGTGGGTATAATGAGAATATTTATGATGGGAAGGCAGAAGAAGGGATCGATGGATATAAGCAAAACAAACAAAACCAAAAAATACACCAAAAGATTCTCTACCAACAAGTTCATAATATTGGGCATATTTTTAAAAGTGCATCCATGTGAGAGTTTTTAGCGTTTTTTTGACCTTCTTCCGCCCGAACCCGACCCGAACGGGTCGGGTTCGGGCGGTCGGGTCGGAAATTCTCAACTCTGGTTCAA
>JASNJN010000980.1:0-11823 GCA_030180075.1 Mikrocytos mackini
AATTGTATGATGCTCGATGGGAATATAGATAACTTATTATCAAAGATTTGTGTTAACTCTTTTTATTTTACTTCTTTTTCTAGAATTAATATCTGTTGCACATCTTAACTAGGAGGCCCCATGTAGTTCTGATAGCTTCGTTCTTTGGTTGTTTGATTTCTTTCGTTTATGCTTTGATATATAAAGTAGCTGGTATAATAGAAAGAACTTTTACATGTCTGTGTTTACTACTGCTCAGATAGAAAATATCGTTTTGGATATTTTGGCTTGGTATACAAATGGAGCGGGGAAGTACGCGCTGAATATGAAGTACTCTGTGTAGTTAATTCTTTTAGGCCGTTATTGTTTTAGAAATTTAAAATTTGAAATTTTTATTTTAAAATTACAGATTACAAACGTACATAGAATTTAAAAGAACGAGATAATATTCGAAAATCTCTTAAGAGAATGTTTGTATATTAAATGTTGTGTTATATGACTTCAACAATATTTTTGAGAATTTAAATTTTCAAAACTAAATATAATATTTTCATACAATCAGAATACAACACAACATAATTACATAACGACGAATAAACTATAATGCAAATATTATATAATATGTTAAGTCAGTTTGTAAATTTTGAAGTCCAATTCCCGGGAATCAAGAAATCTAGCACTATTATTATTTAAAAATCGATAAACTACATATTGCTCTAAATGTTATTATAAATTTGGATTATGTATGTTTATTTATAATAGTTGTTATTAATATAATATGGCCTAATTGCTACGTTCATAACATAACCCTTCTGATTCTTTATCGTCCCAGCCCAAACTCTCAACATTAGTACTATTTTCTATTTTATTCGTTTGAATCCATGCCAATTTGCTTGTCTCCTCATATTCAGATCCTGTGGATACCAACCCAATCCATGAACATAATGTTTTCCCCAGTTATTGTGACGATTTATGGTACTGTTGCTCTTATTTTTAAACTTGATTATTGTTTCAAACTCTATTATTTTCTTATATAAGTCCCAGTTTTATCTATTTTTCAAACATTTTGTATTTATTCCCGATCTTTGTCGACAATAGTCCGCCAATCTTGAAGCATTCTATAAATCTTTTCCGAAGCCTATTGAAACCAATAGTTTAAAAATTCTATTATGATATTCGTGTACCTAAATCTGATGATGATTATACTTAGTCTCTTATAGTCTACTTGGAATCCCGTGTTATTGTCATAGTTGCTTCACACGAACTTATGGTTATCATACCCTTTTCCGCTGTTTTAGAACACAGCCATTTGGCATATCCATGACTTATCAGTTTCTCTGTAGTTGAGCTTATTCTTTGTCTACAGCATTCTCGTTAACCACCTTCTATGGCTTAATATACAGATATTAGTCTCACGGATTCACCACCCTTCTTCTATTCAACAATTTATTCGCAATTTCTGTCACTTTATTGACTTTTCTGTCAATATAGCTTATCCCTTAGTGGAAATGGTGTTAGCTTTAAAATATGTTTTTAACAAGTAGGAATAGCCCCTATTGGAGTTTGGGGAAAGATTTAAGAGACCCATAACGCGCTATATGTTACTGACCACGTCCCCCGACATGCAACTGTAAAACATGTTTTTGTAGTGCATTTTCTCATATTAATGTTATCAAATCTGAATTAACGTGGTTTCGTGAATCTTTGTATTTATCCGGAAAAAACTATGGTACTTCTTGCTCTTGGCGTTATCCTGTGCACTATCACCACATTTTGCGCCTATTACCATCGTGATAAAGAGTCCTCTTATTTCACCTTAAATATTTCTCTAATGGCAATATTCGATGTTGTATAAGTTTTTCATTCCCCCCACGTCACTACCCAAGTGCAACTTACTACGACGGTCGTATTTATTATGTGGCTCTTCTATTTTATCATAACCTTTGTATGGTGATAGTTGGAGGCTTTCGGTTTAGTACTGAAATATCACATATGCTATGCGATTTGCTTGATTTCCTTATACAGTCCCTTTGCAAGATAACCAATTATTTGACATGTTTCCTCGGCAATATCCTTTAATTACCTTTTCACCTTGTCTAACACCAACGCCAGCTCAAATTTCTTGATAAACACATTGGCCTTTGATTTGGGGACGACAGAAGGATGGACTTTTTGTTCGCACATATAACCTTAAGATCTTATACTTGAGACCGGATTGTTTGCACAAATATGGTCAATAATCAATATAAGGAAATATGCAGAAATTCTGCCTTCTATAAGTTCTTTGAAATAGAAATCGCCGTCCTTTTGTCGTGAATGGCGTTAAGATAATATATAGTAGATGGCTAGACATATCCTATGCGATAATAGATAACTAGTTCTACATTTTAGTAGAGTGATTTTACACAAACGTTCGACATTGTCTTCGTTTGATATCAACAATCATATAAACTGGCATATAATAAATTCTGTTCTCTAAGTAGTAAACCAAACGGAATTTTACACTAGTTTTCATCTTCAATACGCTGGTAAACTTCCCGATTCTAACTGTTCATTATGTTATCCTCATACCTTGTTACTTTCTTCATAAGAAATCGTAAATTTACCATCCTCAGAAGTAATGAGTATTGTCCTCTAAAAGCCCACAGTGATGTGTGTAGTTCTTTGATGGTCTCGTTTTTGATTCGTTTTCAACCCTCGAACCTGTTGATAGCATTCAGACCATATTAAAAGCCGATTACACGTACGTAGTTGTCAGAATAATATAAAATTTGAAAGTAGAGGGCAAGTTTCTGAGATGACGGCACGAGTTATTTTAATTCTTGTTCATAATATATTGTCATGGTGGCAATATAAACTTCGCAAAAGAAATTTAAAGAAAATCATACATTAGAGGACTGTATTACATGAAACGAAAACACAGCCCATTCTGGCTTTCTAAATTCTAATAATATATTTCATAGCACACGCTCGACAAATCCGGACCTTGAAAGAAACGAGGAGAGACATCGAGAAAACCAAATACAAAAAGATGATACATATAACCAACACAGACACAGTCATGCTACTGTCCCAAAGCACTATTGGCACAAAATCAAACCTGAATTCAAGATCATCTAATAAATGACTAAAATGGTTTTATTCAATCTGTAAGATCCGTACCATCTCCCAATGGCTTCAAAGACTTAACTATCAAAAGAAAAGAGTTCGTATACAAACACCATCGAATACATATGATCTTCGGATACAATTTACAGCACTACAAAACACAGACTGTTAATAAAAACTATTGACATATAATTAGTTATAAGGATGAAAGGACAACTTATTACGAATCGGATATCTCTTCAACCCGTTTAATTTCTACATTTTCGTAATCATTATTGACATCGAGGAATTCATTGTCAATATACTCTTGATAATTCTCACGACTATTAGAGATTGTTATGAACCCTGGAAGATTTGAAAGAAGTTCCACACTTTCAATGGTCAAAAGCTCTTCCATGAAACTAGTTATTTCAAACTGTGAATCAAGATAGACTTCTTCGGAAACTCTAACTCTTCTTGGACTACCAATGTTTCGACAGAAGTTATTATAAGTTTCTTTTGTGATTCTAATAAAAATGCTTTCTAAAAAGCTAAGCTTAGGAGCCTTCATCTGTACCATTCCATTTAACTTTTTATTGAAGATTTCGCAGCTGTTGTTTGTCTTAAGGATAGTAACGTCTTCATCGAAATATTGTGACCATGTTTGATTGTAATTGAGCCAATTCTTCTCGAAATAGACAAAGAACTTTGCATATTGGGAACCTTTAGTGCTATATGGAACTGTGCGAATAATATGAGTAAGGAATAATTTCTTTGTAGCAATGAAGAACTTCTTTCGGTCAGCATTTTCAAATAAGGGAAGTTGTTTAAGTATATAAATTATGTTTTTTGTTATGTTTAGTAAAATATTTGAAGATAATTTCAGTTTTTTAGCTCTTTTCCATAGGGCTTTCACAAAATGAAAGTAGCAGCCCATAAATTCAACTGTAGGACGAACCGATTGTAGACTTTTAAATATATTTTTTTCAAAGTCAGTATGAATAATTTTCCAATGTATTCGAAATTCATTTGCTTCAATTTGAAATTTGATTTGTTGGAAAAGGTTCTTGTAGATTAGAAAACTCTTTGCGCTTAAAAGACAAAAAAGACATGGAATTACTTTTGCTGTTGTTGGGTCATACGAATGTATAATAAGGATTTGATAAAATGGTTTTGGCGCAGAACGGAAGGTACCATCTATAAAGAGTTGTGAAGATTGCGCCATGATACGGAGTTGGAATAACGAATCGTAAATAATGTAGTGCTCTGATCTGGACTTTTCTGTGTTGTAGAAGGAATTGTTAGCTAAGCAAAAGGAATTGCTAGGTGAGTCTGGGTCCTGTGGATTGAGGTTAATTAGAGTTTTAAAGGGATTTTCGAGGTAGTGTTTATCGGAAGGAAAATGTATTGCTCTTGTTTGTGCGAGTATGTATCTGATGTGGCCTGTGGAAAGTAAAAATCCATTATTTGTTAAGTTTTCAATATGAAAACTAAGAGGTTTATTGATGTTTAGAAGGATTATATTTTGCACAGTATTATATTCGGTTTTATTATTTTCATTATTTTGATGCATTGATGTTTTGTGTTGATTTATGTTGCACCTATGAACATTTATAGTTTTTAACGGTGGATCCAATAAATGGGTTCCGTCAAATACCATGTCGTTTGCAAAGTGAACAATAACATCACATTCGGATCTCAAAGAACATCTATAAGAATGAACCCCCGACTTGAGTGTTGTTTTATAGAAGTAGAGATATCCCGAATATATAATTTCTTTAGTCGTATTCTCCATTTTAATTTTTTAAATTTTAAGTTTATTCAGGATTTTATTTTGGTTAAATATTACTTATCCTATTTTTATTTATAGTTCTCTTGATTATTTTTAAGTGTTTTTAGCCTTTATGAAAATAAATAATTTTAAACGGATTTTTTTAAAAAAGTATTTTTGACAATTTATAAAATTCCATGCCAAATTAGCCTTGTAAAATATTATGAATTTAAATTATAAATTTAAGATTGGTACACAAAATTTAACCAATATACTATGCTAGGAAAGTTATTTTTTTCAAAAAATCCCGGCCCAAATTACATGCAGCCCAAAAAAAATCCACTCTCAAAATTTCAAGGGTAAATTTCCTAATAAAAAATGGGTTTTTAAAAAAATAGCGTAAATAGACCTGACCTAATTTTGTTCCGCGTTTCTTTTCATCTATGTTGTCAGAAAGAAAGTAATTCAATTTACCGGGTCATTACCACTTATTTGGCCACCGAAGGTGGCCAAATAAGTGGTTAAAAACAACTGCGGTCTATTCGGTTTAGTTTGGCCTCATTTTAAGTAATTTTATTAACTATATGTTTATATAAATGTTTATAATCAGCATAGTAAATTTGTTTTGAATGATAATAAAAAATACAAAGGTTAAGGTTGATAATTTATGGTGAGGGAGATAACGAGACCCAATTTGGAAAAATTTTAAAATTTTATATTTTCCGCCCATTTTCCAAAATTAGCCGAGGTGGCGTCAAACACCTTAGAAATAGATTGCAAATATTTACCATCGTCTAATAAATATGAAATGATCTATTAAACATAAAAATAATTCTAATAATGGAGTAAAAATAAGGTAAAATATACGATCATATAATACAAATCTTATAAAATTAGTTTTTTAAAATAATATACATATTTAGAATCATAATATATAATGTTTTCAGTACAATACCATCCGTTTAAATATTTACAAAATTTTAATTTTTAAATATGAACCGACCTTCAACTAGACTTGAAAACCTTTTCGAAGTGTTCAATAGCCACAACACACATTACAATAGTGTGTTAGAGAAATAGGAAATAACATCCAACAGTACTTACAAAATAAATTATAGCGACATACACTTCTTGGTTGCTCTTCCATACAAGGATTTCATAGAATTTTTAAGGGAAATAAGATTAATTCTTAAATCAAAGACTTGCCCTTGTTGTTCTACAGTTCTCATTAAGATTTACTACATGAACAACCACTCGCCGTTTTTTCGTTGCAACAAAAGACGATGCGCCCGTGCAAAATATTCACTTCTTAAGAACTCCCTATTTGAGGAATCACACGTAGAACCAAGTAAGATGCCCTACCTTCTAAACTTCTTCGCATCTATGCGTGTCCAATCTAATGTAGAACAAAGTCTTGGTCTCGGAGATGCATCAGTAAGAAACATATATCCTCTTTTCCGAGAGTCGTTATTCTTCTGGTTATCGAAGAGAAATACCAGAGTTGTGGGAGAAGGAATCATGATGCAATTCGACGAGACTCCCATAACCCGGCGGCATGGGAACCAAGGAAGGACAAGCCCGAGTAATACCGTCTGGGTAATTGGAGTCGTCAATATAATAAAGAAAAAGGGATCCTTGGAGTTACTTCCTTCTCGTGGTCATTTACACATCCTACCATTTATCCTTCGATGGATTGAACTGGGTACAACAGTTCACACGGACAGTCATAAATCTTATGACATTTTGTCTAGTTTGGGGTTCAATCATCTTAAAGTCAACCATTCTAGACATCTCGTTAGTACGGAACCCACACAAACCACATCGAAGGTATCTTTGGTAATATGAAGCGCTTAAAAAGGCACTATAATTACCAATGGACAGATGCTGAACATTTAAATTTGATGTGTTCTGAATGGGTTTTCCGTTATTGTTATGGCGGATTCCATAGACCAACAGCCATGATGAATTTAATTGTTGTCTTAAGAGAATTATTTTCTTTACCTGAATTCCAGTAAATAAATAATTGGTTATATGTTAATAATTATTAAAAATATCATCTTCAATACTTATAAAGTTTGTTATAAATCATAATTATTCATATCACAGTTGATTGATCCGTTTATTTCTGTCAAATTCCGCATATTAAACCGAAGAAAAAGTTAATCGGCAGTATATTAATACAAGTTTCAAAATCGTCCCTTGTTTCTATGATAAATGTATTGGCAGTAGTGTATAATATGGAACAAATATATTTGTTATAATTCTATCTGTCTCCATGTTGTTTCTTATATTGTATCTTTAAATTTGGTTTTTATTTTTCATCATATATTGTAATCATTCACGCTTGTTCTGTTTTACTTGTTCTTTTTAGCTTGTATGTATAGTTCTACTAGTTCCGAGTTGTACAATTACTCGAGTTTCGAGTTCGTGATTTTGGACCGAGTCGAGTATTCGAGTGAGTTATTATAAAAATAAAATAATAAAATAGCAAGAAAAACAGGATAATAAATAAATTAATCGCCAAATATAAGTTCTCAAATTCGTCAAATCTTAAAGTTTTACCAAATACCATCTAAAATTACATTTTTATCGCTTTTTAAAACTACAGTAAATACTGGTTTAGTGGACACTTCGATAGCAGAATCACATCGATAATGGACTAATTTTCATCAATATTCGAACATTTTGGAAAATTAAATCTTTAAAAATTCGGGAAAAAATTGCTTAATTTTATTTCTAATAAGTTTTTAAGACCCGATTTATATTTATTATGACTTAAAATCTACTAATTTCATAAAATTTATATGTTTCAGAATTATAAAATTTGGTTAGTGGACTGATGTCAAAACATAATTTTGACCTTTCTATTTTATTAAATTTAACCAAAACCTCCTTTAAGGTCATTTTAGAGTGTTTATAAATACGTTATAAAGATTGTTTTGAATATAAAATATTCTACCATTCATATAATCTAATGACAAAATCCAAAATTTTAGTTAACGATTGTATATTTCAACACCCGCCCATTCATTGATATAATTGTAAAATCTAACCATTTGTTTATCTTTTAAAGATCTGTCATTTCCATATCTTTAACATAATATTGGTAATTTTATAGTTTATAAAAATGTAAATATCACTGATAGTGGACTAAATTTCATAGAAATAAATTGAAATTCCACTATATCAATATTTACTATAGAAAAATTTTATGTCTAACTAATTGCTACATTTTGGTAGTAAATCTACAAGTTTCTATAAAATATTTCCCCTACTTAGCTCGACCTAGAATTCGAGTCGAGTTCGAGTTGCGTTTTGGTCTCAACTCGGAGCGAGTACTCGCCTCGAGCCGAGTCGAGGGGAAACTCTACTTGTATGTCGTTTATTACATCTACTTGGTAATATTGATATTATTCATTACTTTTCATATGTTCTTAGGCCCTTCTATAAGTTTGCGAACATATATTTATTCTGATGCCTGTGTTAGGAATTTGGGTGCTTTTAAATGTATTACCATGTTGGTATGGTTCTCCGTTGTTTCTCTGTCATGTGTAGGGTTATATAGTTCTCCGTTAATTTCTATATTTTGCAAGGTTCTTCGTTGTTTGCATGGTTCCTCGCTAGATTATTAAGTAATGATTTGTCGTTGGGTTATGTGCTAACATATAATCTTTGGAAGGAATTCTTGATAGTATCAGTTCCTGGGCGATCATTTGTTTATCTAGAAAGATGCTAGATATCGGGTGCTATATACAATTGGTTCGTGAAATTGTAAAGTGGAAAGATGAGCCAATACCTAGAAATACAGGTTCTGGAAAGTAAATAAAATTTAAAATTTAAAAAATCAAAACCAACATATCAGATTTATATGAGTTTATATTATTAATCTTGCTAAAATATTAAACCCTTTCTTTATGTATTATAATATGTACAAGTATGATACGGCGATTAACGTCAACATAAATTTGAAGTGAGAATGAAAAATCAAAACCTGTAAATTAAAGTTCTCTAGTTTATGAACCTAAAAAATATAAGTGTCCCCCTTTTAATACCCATATTTTATGAATTAAAATGGCAAATATTTTTAAACATAATTTGCTGGAGATGTATAACTTACCAAACGGCCTAATGCCACGTAATGAATACATCCCAGGTACACCCCCGAATCAGCGATATAAATACAGTGGTCCCTCGTTAAAAGCAAACTTTATAAGATCACACCTCTTTAATGTCACCAAAAACAGGGGGTTCGCCACTTTAATTTCCATAAACGTGATATTAAAAAGTTTGCCAAAAACTCAAATCTGAAAATGGGCCAAGTGTCAACACATATGTTATGTACCCCAAAATTTATGATATGACAAAAGTATATTCAAAATGCTGGTCTTTTCTTGGATTCTGCTATATGTAATTGATAGACGGATTTAAACCACCATTCAAATTTCACCTGGTTAATATCACATAAATTTGAAAATTACCAAAATGTGATTTTAACCAGGGATGACTGTATTAACAAAGTTCTATACCCAAGAAAATTACTCGTCTGGGAATCGAACTACGCCTTTGATCGAAATTCCCAAAGTCACCGCAACTTTACTATGGTAGTAAATTATAAAAAACCTTATTATAAAAGACAATTATTTCAACAAAATACCACTTATTTGGCCACCTTCGGTGGCCAAATAAGCGCGGATCGCCCGGATTTTGAGGTTGTTTTAAAATTATTAATTGCAAAAGAAAATTGGAAATAAAGTTGAAAATGAATTTTTTTGATATTCAATAGAATTTTTAAAGCCTCTAGAGAATTAATTGAAAATTTCATCAGCTAAAGAGGGTTTCTTGTAATATATCATAAAGTTAGTAAATTCGACCCGAAATATTAATTGTTTTAAATACAAAATAATGTTAGGTTTTGTTTTGTGTTGCCAGCTTATTATCGAAAATGCCTAAAATGTTGCTAATCGACTACAAGTATTTAATACCACAACTTTTTTGTTGTAGGAGTCACTAAAACAATAATTTTTTAAGTTATTTACCTATTATGCTGGYYYATGCTGTTTGGGCTTTAATCTCCCTGAACGACGCAATCCAGTTGAAAACGTCTTGGTTCTTTGGATCCTCGAATTTTTCTAGCTGTAACCGTATATCCCCTACGCTCATGCTTGGCGCAATTGTAAACTGAATTAGTTGGGGCATGAATCTTCTTTCTCTTTGTACATAGGGTCTCTGTGAATTCTGTGTGTAAGAATGATTGTTATAGTTGTTGTTGTTTCTGTAGCCTGAATTAACACCATAGGCTTTTGACGTCAAACTGCCGTGCCTTCGGCTATCTTGCGGCCTGTTTGCCGACTGAAAAGGTTTATTGTTGTAGTTTGGGTTGTTCCGCATTTTTACCGAAAATTTAAAATTTCTAAAATATATATATTGTTTTTTATAATTACTTACATTTCCCATAATTGGATGTTGGCTTCAAAAAATCAGTTAGCCCTTTTTAGTTAGACCTACAAAACCCGGCGGGGAAAAGGTTTCTAACAGGCATGGACATCTTTGAAGCCGTTGGATTCCAGTTGACTATTCAACTGCTGGGATCCGACACACACATTAACCTGTTATATTATTTCACGATTATAGTCTAAAATTTATGCGAAGATATGGAAACTTTAGCAATAGCAAAGTATATCGGGGTAGTACACGTTTACGAGGAAGAATTTAATTCCGGTAGTACGATCCATGGCCGACTGGCAGAGAATATAATCCCTGCCAACGAATGGCTAGTCGAAAGGGCTAGACAGGGCGGCATCTCGATAAACTCGATTCTGCAAAAGATAACAAATACAGTGCTCACTCGGTTATGTCACAGTTCCCGTTTTTAACGTGTTTTTGGTGATTTTTGTGATATAACGCACATAATGTGACTAGAAAAATGCGCCTAAAATTGACCGATTATAGTATATATTATCCGCAAAAATATATATCAATTCTGAGAGCTGACAGTTCTAAACCTATAATTAATTATTATTGACTGAGGCACTGTCGACTGGCCACTTCAGCCCTTTCCTGTAAAACCAATGGATTCCATTCCAACTTGGTGGTTCACTTTGGATCTCCCTAGCCTACTCCTGGTTCCCCAGAGCCGGTTAAAGGCCCTGTGAAAGCCCACATAGGGTTAATAGATCAGCATGTCACACTCACTTACTTTTGCCTATTCTTCCCCTTGGGGTTTTCAATGCGTAAGGAATGGCCAGGTAACCGGGGTATTATTTACCAGGTCGCTGTGGTATCAAACGATATCACTCCGTTTTTTCGCCCATGGCGATATAAAACGGAGACCTTTAGGTCTATGCGATGAGCCCAAGGGGTTCTCGCAAAGTTCTACCACCTTCTCGTTGAGAACTGGTATTCATGGTTCACCTTTCCTTTGGGCAGTTTACCGAGCCTGTGGTCAGGGAATCATGAATTGATTCCGGGTCTGTCTTTATAATTTGGGCCTTGCGGCCCCGCGTTAAAGCGTTAATTACAGGACAGACCAGCATGKTTCTCCATCTGGCTTTATTGTCTCCTAATAAGAGACCAGGCAAGGGTTGGGTTATTGGCCGTTTTAAAGGTCGGGAGGAATGTTTCGCCCGTGTCGCGATAGTTGTTGCAACCTCGGGCTCTTTACCTCAACCATGGGCTTGTGTTGCACTCTGCAGCGATACCCGGGGAAAATTTTTAAATTTTTAAAAATTTCTATATCAATTCTTGATAAGATGGAAATTAATCTTGATACCTTTTTGTGAATTTCCAATTCAAACATCTGTAACATGGGTCGCTTTGGCCAGGCTGGAACAAAGAGTGCCATAATTAGGGGTCGGAAAATATTAGATTTGGTACAAATCATATATTTTTACAAAATTTCTGGAAAATTTTCACCCATAATTACTCTGGTTTGAAGGAATTTATATATTTTATTTTATTTTATCGAAAATTCGAAATTATAACTAGAT
>JASNJN010000983.1:1345-18863 GCA_030180075.1 Mikrocytos mackini
ACATTATTTTTCCGTCGATCGCCTTTTATAAAATAACCAAGTTGTTTTGTTAGAATTAAAATGTTATTATCTGCCCTTGTCGTTAAATTTCTATTTGACGTATCTCTATTGGACATTTCTTGGAAATTTACAGGATTCGTCCGAGTTATAGTGATCGGATAAATATTAATGATTTGAAGTTACTTGAATAATATAGTAGTTAGAAATCTAATTTGAATATTGTGATTGGTAATGCAAGATTAATTGAGGACATGGTTTAAAACATTGTTGTATTGATGATTAGGATAAGTTTTGAATTAAATAACTTTGTAAACCACTTACACTCGAATTGTCCATAAAAAGTCGTTATTTAAAACAATCATAATATGTCTATTGAAAAGTTGTAGGCGGGTTAGTTAAAGAAGCTCGACCACAAAATTTTGAAAAAATGTGAAGGGTCTCCCTAGACATTTAAATTATCGATCTCGACATTATCGATTATCGAAATAATAGTGGATTTTTCGATAATCGATATATCGAAAATCAATATGCGAGTTTTACTATTATTCCGGAATATATTTTGTTGTAATTGATTATCAAGAGCATAATTCAGCTAATTTACAATAAACTGGGGTATTATTGTGGGGTTCAATATAGCCCACATGAATTAATGACATAAATTTAAATTTGAATTTATGATTTATAAATAATAATTAAAAAATTAGCTTAGAAATTTTATAATGTTTCAAAATAAGGATAGACCCACTTTAAGTCTATACAACTATTATATAAAATACGGTTGGGCTTATTATGATCCCGACTAGAGTTTCCAAAATTAATACCGGTATTATTCGATATACCGGTATTTCGTCCATTATCGTTATCGAATATTATCGATCCTTACCGGTATTTGGTAATATTACCGGTATCAGATTTCAATTGAAATATTTTATGTAATTCGTAGTTTTTTAAGTAAATTATTGTGTTGCAATTAGGTTTTGATTTATTTTTCTCTTTATATTGTCCCCAACAATTTCTAGATGATAATTGATGTGTTTGGAGGTTGAAATGCCTCAAAATTAAGTGTAACTAAAAAGATATCCATTCCTCAATATATAAAATGTAATATAATTAATTGTAATTATTCATATATAAATTAAAGTTTTGGATTCGTTATCTAATGCATGGATTGTGATTTTGAAGATAAACCTATTTTTTATAAGATATTATACAAAAAATTTAACTTATGATATCATTCCAATTGGGAGTATATGTTGTGATCAGCCTCGATATGTAAACTTTTTAAATGATTTTATACCGATCTATAATTGTTAAATTTGTACTCATATTTGCATAAAGTTTAAGATATTATGCAATACTTCACATACAAATAGAATTTTACGTTTTGTAATTTCTATGATGAATTATTTCCATTTATATTTCTTAGTTTATTTGCTTTAGTTATTATAATTTTATAATACTATTAATTTCTTAAGAAAACGTAGATTTTCAATGATTTAAAATTTAGTTTAGTATTTTGATCATATTATATTAAAGAATTTTATTTTAACAAGTATAACATACATATTTTAATACTRTTTATATTTAAATCCAAAGAAAACACCATGTATATTTTAAATATGATGGTAATAAATAGAAATATTCGTAGTCTTTAGTTTTATAGTAGCATCTATGAGTATACTGAAACGAAGAATTTATTTTTCCTCGATATTTTTGTAGATTTTAAACAAAATATCCAGGCCAATCAAAGAATAATTAAAAACCGATAATACCGGTATTAGATTTTAAGAGACGATACCGGTTTCATTTTTCAAAGTCGATAATTGGAAACTCTATTTATAAGTTTGATAAGATAATAAATATAATTAATGATTTCTGCGAATTTCAAAATTTAATTGGTATTTTTATTTACTATGGAAAACCAATTCGTTATTTCCGTTTTAATGAATAACATTTCGTTGTCGAAGTCTTAAATAACTCCTGTTTTACGTAGCCATAGTCAGTTAGTTTAATATCATTATCAAAAGAATATACATATGAAAGGACATCTTGTAATAGGCATAACCATATAATAAGGCGCTTTCTAGTATATTTCACGACTATAATTCTCAAGTTTCAATGATTTCCTTGTATTTCTATACAAAGATAATCTTGGTTGTACACCTAACTTATGAATCGCCGGGTTGCATTACAACGAAGATTATATTGTGAGCAACGAGATTGCTATGTTCCATCATATCTAGTATGTGGCAAGAAGTTACTTGCATTAATATCACGTCCGATTGCTAAAAGAAGATGTTGTAAGTATATCCGAATATAGAGATCAGGGTGAAGGAGCAAACATCAAATCTGATTTTAAAATTAAAAAAAACCAAATTTTAATTTGGATGATCCAATCATCGTTAAATGCGGCTATTAAATCGGATTATCAAACAATATATGATTGATTATAAATGAACATAATCCAAGTTTTAATCAATAAACGTTTAGGAGCCTGTTTTATGCTTTTGAGGTTTATGGTCGTTTTTTGTATATTTTCGATACCATACCGACCGGTTCCGACCCGATCGGGTCGGAAAGCGGCACCTCTGGTTTAAACCTCGGTATTATCCGCTGGTTTTAACCACCTAGTTAAAACCGAAACAACTCCGATAAATAGATAAATGGATTGTTTGGATATCCATAGAATGGTATTAAGAAGTCAACTGTTTAGTTTAGAACTTCACGCGCATCTGTCGAAGTTTATTCTATTTCATACCAACTCCCTGTACATTTATGTTGTCCGTCTTGAAGTAAATAAGTCTCATATTACCCAGTTATTTGATGTACCAAAGTTTAAGAAAAGTTCAGTTTTCAAAAAGTAATTTTTTACAATTCAGATGCAAATAAATTCATTAATGTAAAACATATTTTCATCGTAGCCCACAACACTTGGATATACCTTTATTTACAAATAAAATCAAACAATATGACAAAAAAATAAAAAATTATGAAAACAGAAGATCTCTTTATTATTTGCAAATTGGCCTTATCAATAATTAAATATCCAAAACATAAATTATTTCCTTTCAAGATGAGAAATAACTCTATGTTACATGTTTTAGATTTTTTTGTACTAAGTTTGTGGGAACATCTTTACTATACCAACCTAAACCATATGGCTACACATAACACTCTGTATACCGCGCCACAACTTACATGGGGTCTATAAGTTGGCTGTGCCAACTTATAGACCCTATCAAAGGATACCTAAACAAAATTTTGGAATTTTTTTGAAAAGAATCGCAGTTTCAATTTAAAAATTCATTTTTTCAAATTTTTTTCTTCTTTAATATGTAAATATTTTTTTAGTTTAGAAAGATAAATCTGAATTGAATTGGTCGTATTAAACATATTTTGTTTTGATCTTGATTTCAACAAAATAAGGCAAAATTCATCAAATTTTAGGAAAACTTTAAATTTTGAATTTTTCCGAAGGGGGGCCCTTGTGGCCTCCTTCCGAAAAATTTTATTTATTTTAATTACCATATTATTATTTAATTATGACCAGCTCTTGGTAATAGCTTTAGAAAAAAATCCATCCATTTGTCTTTTTTTCTTTTTTCAAATATCGTTTCCTGAAAATATATTCCGCAAAGTGTAAATCATAGTTTGATTTCTTTACACCATAAGAAGGTAATACACATTTAACTGCTCTCCACGTACTTTCTATACGATTTGTATGTACCGTAGGATCCAAAGGATCTACAAAATGCAAGGAATGGTTTACTGTTTTGTGATCATAATCCAGGTATTTTAGCCTAATATAAGCCTTCCAACAATCACTAATCACAGTTGTTCCCGGAGCTATTTTAGATGCAAGAATTGGCAAAAGGGTGGGCGCAGAACGATTTTCAACAACCACAAAAAACATTTTAGGATTTTCTCCTCTCTCAATACCACCCAACCCCCAACTTCCATCGACTCTGCGCCCTCGGTTAAATTTTCATTTTCCAAACTTAGATTCATCAATTTCGACCGTTTTCCCCTCACCTCCTAAAACGGAATCCTCCCGATTAAGTAAAAAATCAGAAGCGGCCTCTCTACAATAATTATTCCAGTCTGCAAGTGTTCTAGAAGAGCGAATATCAAAGAAATGTCCTATATTCTCAGTGCTAGTTTTGTGTAGCCAAAAATATATGAAACTTATTTGTTTAGAGAGTGGAAGTTTGGAATAACTAAATCATGAGTCTGTTCTGATGGTTTTGTAACGTCTACATCCTAAAAAATAGCATCTAAAGACGTAACCATCCTGGGTGGAACTGCTTTTCTGTATTATCATCGTTTCATCACATCCACAACATGTATAACTGTTATATAACAGCTCGTATTTTATCAATGTGTCAATCACTGCTTTTTTGTCCGAGACAATTATGCAAAACGCCGAGAAGTTCATATTTTTTTTAGAAATTTAAATTTTGAAAATAAAATTTTTGTTATTTCGAACAACTAAGCCATAAAAAATCCCCGAAAATCGTTCCATGGCCTCAAATGATCAAAACCAACCTTCGTGTTGATTTTCATTCGCGACACCCTTATGGAATGGTTTAGGTTGGTATAGTAAAGTCTACCCGAAACTTGAAATGATTTCATTTACATTAATCATGTCAGTTAGCATAGTGACACCATCAAGACTAGCACGCACTGAAATAGAGAACCACTAATCAGAATATTCTAAAACGAGGTGTACTATTTATCAACCGTAATATTTGCAATATCCGATTTTCATATACATACAGACTCTGTGGTTTCCTTAATTTTTGTGCTCATTTTTTAGAAAATTTTAAATTTTGTTTGAGAGTATTAATAATCCAAGATTTTATTTTTATAATACGTGAGCTTTGGGGTTAGTTAGAAAGTATGGGCAGTTTCTGTATTGTCTTAGGAACCAAAGGGTCCTTTATATTGACGTTGGTGTTTATATAGGCATGTTTGGTTATTTTTTTTGATTAGTCGTTTATTTCTAAAAACAATCCGCCATTGTACTTGTATAAGAAACATATGAACGAACGTTGCAATATATCACATATTATGCACTGGCTTATTCACAATATATATTTTAATTTAAAAATTTAAAATTTTCAAAAGCAGAAGAATGACTCATACACACTCCCAACACCCCGTGACAGAAAAGACAAACTTGAAAAACAACATTTAATTGTGCAATTACCCCACGTTCGACTTATACGAACAAGGAAACTTTGGTAACAAAGACGATGTACTGAATTCTATACACAACTCATAGATTGCCAGCATGTGTTTCAACACAGAGAACAATCACTCGTTTAATATATATCTTCCGAATTAATTTATCACACTAAACCTGGCCCGTGTAGAATCACCTTTTATATTCGTCATTACTCAAAAAGAGTTTTCAAATCAAACTAGAAGTAAAGGGAACTTCTTCGATGTGCTATAGAGTAATAATTTCGATAATAAGGCCATTGAAAAATGTCAATACAAAGAGATCTAACATCAGTCTACATACATCAGTCGCCAAAGGTTGTAAAATGGGACCATTAATTAGAATTGATAACAGCGAGAATGTACTTGAAAATTTGGATACGCCCACATCTTCGAAAACAACAATACCATTGAAATTATACATCTATTTCTTCTGGAGTAGCCTAAAATTACATGCGTTTCTAAGTTATACTTTAAAACGAATGAGGGTATTTCCTCCTCAGTTATTAATAGTTAGGGCTCCCAAAAAGCAATTTTTTCAAAATCACATATGTTTATTATTACGTTGTTTTAACGCTCTAGAACGATTTTCAGGTCTTGTAGAGCCTCTAGCAGCGATATTTAAAAGCAATAAAAGGCAATAAAGCAATTTTGGGCAATTTTTAGGTAAATTGACTAAAATAAGAGCAGTTTGGCGTAATAAATGGAATTATTTGAGTTGTTAATCTGGCAAAATTCAAATAAAAATTTTTGACGGAAAATAAAAAATTAAATTTGCCATATTTATCATTAATAGTTATTTAATATCGTTATTAATATATAATCGGAATTATTTTGTCATGTTGGGTTATTTTGGAAGGAATTTTCCAATTTTATAATAAAATAGCCAGGTTTTCGTCGTTTTAGAGGCAATTTGGCGCAAAGAATCCATGTTTTTAGGGCAATTTCCTATATAAATATAAAAGCAATTTCTGGGAGCCCTATTAATAGTACAATGAAAATAGAACTGGAAAATATAAAAATGTAAATATGGTTGTATCGAGCCTTACTATGAAATTTCTTATACAAAGATAACCAATCTAACGGATTCTTCCACAAAAGTACAAGCTTCTTTTAACAACAACATTCCTTTGAAGTAAAGAATCTTCTTTTCCACACCTCCTCCAATTGGAACCGCTAAAAGTAAACTATTAGAGGGAGTAACAATAGGCAGGTCATATATATCAGGATAACTCGCCTGTTTCTATTTCCAACATGCAGGAGAGATGAGGTTTTTCTAAATGATACCGTATTAAACAGTATAATTGGAGGGAAAGTGTACTAGATGGGAATGATTATGTCAAATTTATATGGTTTGTTAAAGACATTAAGGAGAACTCAGATTTTTTGAATTGATTGAAGACACTACAATTGTTCAAGATAAAGACAAGGATGGTGAATTCATATTTAAGTATGTGTTTACTACTAATAATATGATTTTAAATTTGATTAATTTTGCAAAAAAGCATTATATTTTTATATAATTAATTAAAAAAATCAATAAAATTTTACTTCACTTTCAGATCGGTGATAAATAGTTTCCAATTTGCCACTTCATTTATATATCTAATCTTAAATAATGACAACAAGAAGTATTAAAAATAGTATTCTTAAGTTTTAAAAGTATAATATTTGTAGCTAAAAAACTTTAGTGTGTTATATTTGTATCAGACATGAGCGTACCCGCCCGCCCGAACCCGATCGGGTCGGGTTCGGGCGGAAGAAGGTCCAAAAATCACCAAAAATTCTCAACAAATCACGAAAGACCAAAATTGTCGATAATATCACCTTTTAAACCTACTAAACCTATTCAGAGATTTAGATAAGTGAAATATACTATATTCAGAGGGATAATTCTATTTGGTTCTAATCAAAAAGTTGATTTRCCAACTTTTATAACACTATTTTGATCAATAATTTTCAAAAATTCAAAAATTTTACTACCAAAATGATTTTCATTTTCGACCCGAGCCCGCCCGACCCGTTTCGGGTCGGGTCCGGAAATCATCGAAAATGCTCATGTCTGATTTGTATAGATAATTAATTATTATGTTTAAATTTCAACAGTTTCTACTATAATATTCATTTTATTTATCTGAATTTATATTAGTATGGTTAATTCAAGCCAATACCAGTATAACTTATTTGGAAAATTCTCAATCCTTGCGCAATTCCTGTAATGCTCCATTTAAAGCATTATAATTCCCCAAAGTCTCCAATAACTTTTCTGATTCCTGATTAGTACTTATATCGCGAATTAGATAAAACCTTCCATTTACTCAATGATACAAATATCTTTTCAACATTGCTATAAAACAAATGCTATTTATAGACAGTATTTACCGTATATCGAGAGATTCTCTTTTTATTCGAACGTTTGTTCAAGAGAATGTTAGTGTCTTCTTCTTTGAGCAAATTGCTAAGTAATTGTACAATAAACTGGTTGTCTTTTATAGTTTTTAAGTAGTCCATGATAGAAATTGTGTCACAATATAATTTGTCATATAAATATGATGTCGTGTCTAGTCTTAGGCTTAATATACCGGAATAACACCAAAAACATGAATTTGGAGATAAGGTATTGTCATTTTCTTTGCTGTGTACACCCAACTGTAGATTGTTGTAGATTGGAGATGAGAAAGGGGTTTCTATCGAAAATAAGGGCTATACTCCTGGTTTAAGTCATTCTTCTGCTTTTGAAAATTTTAAATTTTTAAATTAAAATATATATTGTGAATAAGCCAGTGCATAATATGTGATATATTGCAACGTTCGTTCATATGTTTCTTGTACAAGTACAATGGCGGATTGTTTTTAGAAATAAACGACTAATCAAAAAAATAACCAAACATGCCTATATAAACACCAACGTCAATATAAAGGACCCTTTGGTTCCTAAGACAATACAGAAACTGACCATACTTTCTAACTAAACCCAAAGCTCACGTATTATAAAAATAAAATCTTGGATTATTAATACTTTCATTTATAATTGGAAAATACAATTTGACGACCACACTTTTGAGGCAAGAGATGTTGGCCATCAGCCCAGTGCTCGAACTCACCATTACTCTCTATACACACAATGGAAGTGATGATCCCGATATCTTGTTTACAGCAGAAATGGTTGCAAATATGTTTGGTGGGAAAAGCATGAAGGAGTTTAATACAAGCCTAAAAGACTGTCTTGGAAATGACACAGCAAATTACGAGCCAAATGATTCCACCCATATTTCTAGAGACTTATCCTATCTAGACGAACTCAGCGAAATCGCAGAACTGAAAACACAACTTAAGTCGATTAAAGACGAATGGTGGTCCAAAATACAAGAACAACACAGTTTGGAATATCGGCTTCACCACAGCAATAACGGGCAAGTAGAAATTAATGGGGTAAGTTATACTGTAGGAGATTATTCTAAGATACTAGAAGATAAATTAATAAACTCTATCTAGAACGAAGAAAACTTAAAGTGGAAGCCGAATATAGTTTCCGTAAACAGTACTTCCAACAAATTACAGGAAAAAAGACTTTTAAAGTAAATCTTATTAGTATAGAAACTAAAAAACAAGAACATGGAATTAAGTCAACTTCGAACGACAAGGTTATATCGCTCGATGAACTTATAAGCGATTATAAAACAAACATATTTTATCAGAATGGGAGAGAAATAACAGTAAACCAAAACGACTTCAATAAATCCGAAACGGGTTTTAAGATTTGGGGCTACAAGAAAAAAATAAGACACGTAGAAGTTTCTTTACTATTTAACAAACTGTTACCCGAAGAGCTGCAAAACAAACATCCAATTTCGTTTAGATTGTGGTTAAGTTTCCTCATACACGGCTTTCTCGGAAAACGTCCAGAACACCCCAACGTGAAAACATTTGACAGTGTTAGTTTAGGTTCATATGCAAATGGTAGTACAGCAAATATAGAGCTGCGCTTTGATAATGACGAAATAGATGAGCATTGTTATATTGAGAACAAACACAGAATGATTAGAGCCCGTGCATTGGACAAGGAAGACAGTATAGTTAGTTTGTACCCGGATAAACCAGAAAGCGAATTAATTGGATTGACTTGGTTTGAATACGGCTCAACTGGTAGTATGTGGGATACTAATCTCGAAGGAAAAGGATTTAGTAGTTTTATGGCTAGGTTAAGGAATATCGATAAAAATAATGGGCATATTTACAATCGGTACTTTATTAAATACAATGAACAAAAATTGTGCATTATGTTTGGATTTCAGGAACATGATGTTAAATTCATATTTGCTTCTGAACTGGATATTTGCGATGGACTAAAAGAAATATATAAATCGAAACTTATAAAGATAGACGAATCTGTAAAGGATGTGTTTGTTTTAGTGAGAGAGGAGGATAAAACGATAAATAAATCAAGTGAGTATTAAGGTAAGGTTTAATAGAATGTTTAATCAGTCGGTTATTATTAATGTATGTACTTAATGTGATCGGATAATCCACTGACTTAAAGTATTATCTTGTTGTATTATGTAAAATGTGAGTATTTTAATGCATCGGTAGGAATTTTGTAAAACAACGATCAAATTTCCTTCAAAATATCCATAAACCATCCGTAATGTTTTATAAGTGTTTGAAAAATCGTATTCGGCCCGTTATAACTTATAATATTACTTTCAAAAAATCGAAATTTTCGCAAATTTGAGATTTGTGTATTTTGTAATATTTTCCCCAAAACAAAACCCAGAATGGTTTATTAAGTAATATATCACGGTTCACATCGTGCATCATTTTGAATAAGAACCGCTCTTTTAAACAAATTCTGTTCTGTAATTGTTTTGTGTGCCAAATATTTTATTTCCAAATTTTACCGAGAGAACACACAATGAACAAAATAACATTCCACAGAGTTGTAATGCTCATTTCTTTTATACCAGCACTTATACTAGCAACCGATAATCCATTTGACAAGGACCAAAGTTTTGCAGCAGCTCAATTTAGCACTCCAGATGGGATATCAAAGCCTTTAAGCAGTGAATACACAATTGTTTATTTCCGTGCAACTGAGGAGAACAAGAACTCATTTAAGCTAACCAAGGACAGTAACGGAGACGTGTACTTCAAGTGCGACAACCTCGAAGCCGGGTTTATAGTGTTCGAAATAAATGACACTTCATACACTACTGAAGATGAAATTGTTTTAGGTCAAAAGTCGTTTTCTAGGGAAGAAACGACCCTTCGCCTTTACAATGCAAAAGGGAAAATAAAAAGCAAGGGCACGTTAACACAGTCTTTCAACATTAAAGGCGATAATTCTGCGGGTCCTAATGTTTATAAATTCAAATTTGAATTCGATAAAGACAAGGATAAAATTAAGGATAGATTCGTAGAGCTGGACTTCCATACTAATGATGGGTCAAAGCTTGTAGAAATTGAGAACATAACCATATCCGATAAGGTGGACGGTTATCCTGCCTTCGGGCGATCTTCTGGACTGCAATTCGAACTGGTCAATACAGTCAAACAATTTATTGAAGGAGATACACACGGTGATCCATCTCCTAATAAAGCAGAAAAACCGTCCCAAATAGCCGTTGTAATTTTGGGAATAACTACGGGGGTGTTCTTGATATCTACAATTGCGTTGGTTTTTATTATGAAGAAAGGATCGGGACAAAGCAGGGCAAGAGGACAATTTAAAAAGTAAACATAATTTACTGCAACAGGAAAGAAATAAGTGGTGGTATAAATAATGTCACAAATATATGTTAATATTAAAACAATAAAGAAGTAAAAAGATTTGTTTAAAAAAAATAAAAAAAATCGCAAATGTATTTCTTTTTTTATGAAGGTTAAAATATAATTATAAATTTGTGTGAGTTGGACTTTGGCTTTTGATAGAAATAATAACAAACAACATAATATTATAAAAATTCACTTCGAAACAATAATTTATATTGGTTTTGTTTTACCATAGGGCCCAAACATCGTTAATAAGCTATTTATAATATTTTTAAACATTTACTTTCTTATAAATGTTTTTTATAAGTTTAACGCTTTAAGACGATTTCCTTTCATTTAAACCTCAAATTGCAAATAACTTTTATTGTACCTATATTTTCTAATTAAAATTTCTTCAATACTTTTCCTATTCTTCTTCAAATTTTGGGTGTTCATTTATACTGTTTATTTTCTTTAAAAGCTCTACTACTTTATATTCATAAACTTCATTAAACCCCACTTTTAATTTGCGCAATTTATTTCTGTAATATCCGTTAGGAATCAAATCGATTAATTTAACGTTTCGAACCACGCACTTTCCATTCGTATAACTTATATCATACTCAACGTCAACCATAACAGAATTTCCTAAAATGTGAAGTAAAGGGCAGAATTCTCCAAAGCCATAAAAGAAAGAAATTCTGTGTTTAATCGGTGGAAAGGATTCAGTTGGAAAATGTTGTGATTTAGTGTATTGTAAACTTTTAGACATTTCTAGCGGGTAAACTTTTGTTTTGAATGCTATAGCTTCGTTGTTTAACAATTCTAAAAGTACGTCTGTAAAAATATAAGAAGGTAACGGTTCTTCAAGATTTGTATTGTGTGTATTGTTTTGATTTTTATTTTGTGCGTTAAATAAAGCTTTTAATTTTGTTTGTATGAGTTCTTTTATATTTGCGTAATTTAGATGAACTAAGTAAAGCTTAGCTATTTTAATATGTAACTGTAAGTCGAGTTTGTGATGGGAAAAATGTTTGCTTGTTTCTTTGAATGGCTTGTTTGGCGTTTGGGGGTTCATTTTGAATGAAAGGTCAAAATTAGACAGAATCGTTGCAGGGTTTAAATCGGTGAGTACAAATACAATGTTGTTTTCATCGCTTTTGGAAGGATGGAACTGTTTGAAATCGTTCTTGTTGTAGAAGATTATCTGTTGTGTTTCTTGGTGGGTAGACATTGTGTGACACTTTATTAACGTACTGCTTGAAGCACAATGGACCAGGGTAGTCAAGGTAAATATAAGAGTAATTATGAACAGGAGCATTTTGTCGTTTCAGTTTTAGCTGTAGTGGTTTGTGGGTGTGTGGCAGAACGGTGTGGGCAAAAATTATTTGCTTAACATCCGAGGAACATAACGGCTCATTCAACGCTAAATCTTGCATTAATTCTGTTTATTGTGTGGATATGAGAAACAAATTCGTTGTGAATAAAGTCCTAATTTATAAGTATTTGCAAAAGCCCCTGCCTATAGACCAAGTAGATAGAAGCAACAGCGCATACTTTTGTAAGATTTAAATAAAATTTTAAATTTCAAACTTAAGATTAAAACCTCTACAACCCTTTCCACAAGTACCATCCCTTCAAACAAATATTAAAATGCATTATAAACACCTTAACGAGGGTCCATTTCAAAAAACGGGTTTTTTGTATAAGAATTTGGGGAGCGCTCAGGTGTCTGCGCTCCAATCTCTTTTCAATTTTTTTCAAAATTTCAAGAGTAATTTTTGTTTCGAACTGGATTCGAACCTTATGAACACCTGAATTTTGTAGGCGGCTACTACGAGTATAGCACAACATGTGATTTAGAACAACACTATTATATAAAAGCAATCTACAGTCAACCCTCGCCTATCCGAAAAATCACGAAAAATGACGATTTTTATTTCGGTTATCAAGATATTTCGGATGTCAAGTATAGAGGTGGAGAATCGACGATTTGCCCGTCATTTTTTGTTTGAAATTTAATTTATAAGCATAAAAACCACTATTTGTAACCTAATTTAAAAACTAACCCATGCAGCTGTATAAATAAATCCAAACAGTGTTCAAAATAAAAAAATCCGATATTTGCAAGAATTCGAATTTCCAAGATGTTTCGGCCTAATTTTATTTATAAACCCCCATTTGGGCATTTCATTGGTGGTTTGTTGAATATAAACCCTTTAGTAACGCTATAGCCCCCAAAAAGTTGATTTTTTAAAATTTTGTAAAATTTAAAATTTCAAAATGTTTGATATAATGTTTTGCTACTCACGCTATAATACTATATACAACATTCAACATAGCTTTATAGTTTGCTAACAAGTTTATAATTTATATTTTTAACCAATATAAACAAGCCTGAATATTTCAATTTTTCCAAAATCACGGCCAAAACCCCATAAATAATCACGGTTACGAAGATAGTTACGGATAGATATTTCGGATAGTCGAGGTTTGACTGTAATTTAAAAAACATGTTATCGGCACATGGGGGTGTTGTTTTGCTTAAATTTAAATTATATTATGTTTTCTAACTTTCTAAACACAGTTACGCTAAGCTATAGTGACAACAAATGGGACTTAACTTCAAACTCGGACACTTTCTATAAACACGACTTCGACAGGCTTATTACTTTGGAGCCAAGCACTTTACTAGCTGAATTACTGTAGTATACCCCCATATAGTATGACCAGGATACAGTTTCGAATATAAATAACTTTTGATTTTCCGGACTTAAATTACCACACTAATTTAATACGAAAATCTTAGAGGAACACACCTTTTTTGAAAAAAAACTAGAGTTTTTTTAAAGTATTTTGGGGGCTGTTTGCATGCGTTATTGGTCTTATTTTGGTTACGGGTCAATTTGGGCCTGTTTTTTGAAAAATGGGTGAAAATATTGAAATTTTAATTTTTKACAAAGGGGGCCGCAAGGACTAAAAAAACAAAATAGGAAAGCACATTCGATTTTTTTGGCTTAAAAATTCGAAAATTTGAATTGGTTTATTTGTATAACTATAATACGACACTTCGCCCACCATTTTGTATTATAAATATGTATTTACAGTTTTGCTTAAATAATTTGTAAACTAAAAAGTTAAATTTTCAAAAATGCAATTTATAATTAATAACCTACATGGTCTTTAAAAGTGTGTTTAAATAATTCAATCTTCGAATATACATACGTATACGTCGTTGGTATGGGTTGGGCATGTTCAGTTTCTTCCTAACTTTGTAGACTCAACATTTTCTAAACATGCCATTTTTGAAAACTACAGATATTATCTAGCATTGTTTTTAATTGCAATCTGCAAACAAATAGTTAGGTGTATTGGTATAGTACTAACTATTGTCGACATGCCAAATAAAGTTCACGAACACGTTTTTTAAAAACTAAAAATTTACTTTTAAACTTAACATCCTTCTACACCACGGTACAGAGACTGATAGCTTTATACAACCAAACGACTTCATCCACACTATCAACAGAATGGCAACGATGTCTTTCTTTCGAGAATTATATACACGCAACTCCAAAACAACCTTGCTTTTTCTTTTGAACAGAAAATCCATAACACTTTCCCAATAAAGCCATAATTCTGATTACAAATACAACAGAGTACATATTGTAAAATGGAATTAGAGATATAAAAGACTCCTCCTTATTTACAGAGAACCTTCTACTTGAACATTTAATATTTTACAAAACAATCCGCCAGTTAATAGCAAAGAAAATAGACATGAAGCATGTTGAAAATTCTCGATTTTGGAAAAGGCAACGTGAATCACATGTATATGAAAATGTAATACCTAAATCACGGAATAAAATATTAATATAGACAACGAAAATATAAATAATTATTATGAGGCATTTGTTTTAATAAGTTTGGATATTATTATAAATTAATTAAAGTTTATTCTATTAAATTGAAATATGGGATATTATAAATATCTAATGTAATAATCCTGTATATGCTTGATTTAAAATTTTCTTTATTTTGACAACTGTTCTTTAATTATAAATAAGGAAATTTATTAATATGAATAAATAAACGATTGTCGAATAATTTAGAGAAAGAATTTTATGTATTTTAAAAACATAGAATATTTAACAATATACGAATATATCCCCATATTTTAAATCAATCACTAGCAAATATTACAATTCTGTTTTATCAGTTATTATTTCATATTTAATCTGTCATTTGTTCCTAGTACTTACAGCTGTTCCTTTATCTTTGCTTATGAAAATTGTCATCGAATTTACGTGTTTGTATGATCTATTATAATCTTATGGGGCGATATTGTTTCAAGATAAATGAAGATTGTTTATTTGATACTTCCTGTTGATAAAATAGAAACATTCCATTTTACAATATGTGCTTTGTTGTATTTGTAATCTAAACGACGGCATTATTGGGAAAGTGTTATGGATTTTGTCTCCAAAAGAAAACACAAGGTTGTTTTGGAGTTGCGTGTATATAATTCTCGAAAGAAAGACATCGTTGTCGTTCTGCTGATAGTGTGGATGAAGTCGTTTTGTTGTATAAAGCTGTCGGTCTCTGTACAGTGGTGTAGAAGGATGTTAAGTTTAAAAGTAAATTTTTGTTTTTAAAAAACGTGCTCATGAACTTCATTCATTATACCGATAGTAGTTAGTACTATATCGATTCCCCTAACTATTTGTTTACAGATCACAATTTAAAACAATGCTGGATAATATCTGTAGTTTTCAAAAATGGCATGTTTAGAAAATATTGAGTTTGCAAAGTTAGGAAGAAGCTGAGCATGCCCACCCCATACCAACGACGTATACGTATGTATATTCGAATATTAAATGATTTAAACACACTTTGAATACCCCGTAGGATATAAATTATAAATTACATTTTTTTAAATTTAACTTTTTAGTTTATAAATTATTTAAACAAAACTGTGAATACGTATTTATAATACAAAATGGTGGGTGAACTGCCAAATTATAGTTATATAAATAGACGAATACAAAAATTTTGAATTTTTAAGCTTAAAAAATCGAATGTGCATTCCTATTTTGTATGACAAGTGTTATTAGTTCGCGAGTATCTTTCACTCCGCAACTGTTTGTTTTCATTACATAGGGGAGCTATAGTTGTTGTAGGTGGTCACTTTGGTAGGGAAACCTTCATTACATTTTACACAGATTATGGTATTGAATTTGTTAATTTCACTTTCAAATTTCATAATCTGTGTTAAATGTTCGTTATAATTTTTGGTTGGTTTGGATTGGGTTATTTGTTCACTGTTATCTATTGTCAAAACAATTTCCTTTTCCAATTTGCTTTTATTCTTGTTTTTTTTTTCCCTTGTATGAAGGTAACAGGGGTTAGCCAAGTATCAAGGTCTGGGATAGAATCATAATAATGATGCCCTTTCCTCAATAAATTAATTCTTATTTTTACATTTGGGTTTATAATTTGTGCAAGCCGGGTCCATACAAACAAATGTAGCGTTAGATCCATGGAAAACAACATGAGTGAATAGTGACGTAGTCAGCCCCAACACCCTGTTTTTCCATTTCACTGATATAAACATCAAAATCTCCCAAAATATCCTTTTTAAGTTGCTCTTTGTATTTTTTAATATACTCGGTCGTTTGCCTTCTAAGTTGGGAATGAAGGTCTTGTGGACAGTAAAATTGTTCAGAAACTGCTCTAAAAAAGTTGTCACCGTCTTTAAGTGTTCTATTCATAGTTAAAAATTAAAATTTGAAAAAAAATGAGGCCCCTTCGCTATTTCGCAGGTTACTTTTCAAGTTATATAATAACGATGAAATGCTAATCTGCGAGCTCAAAATGATTGCCGATAAGTATGTCAATGAAGGCAGACAGGTAATCATTTTTGAAGTAATTTTGCGATTTCTCTATAATACCAGCTCAATTTATCATATAAATACATTATATGCTGTTGATGCAATATTAGGATTTAACATAGACGCTTACCTACCTTTATTTGGCCGCCATATTAAAAATATGCTACTAAGAGTTTTTGAATGTGGCGGAATGGGGTAAAAATTCAAACAATAAGACTACTAATCATTTGGAAAGACAAACAAATCATCACAAACAATAGATACGACACCATAGTAGAGGATTTGAACAGGATACAAAGATTACAGGACTTAAATGTTGCAAACAAAATATTTGAAAATCGATATAGTATATCGAGTTAAACAATTTTAGATAAAAATTTGGAATGTCTAATTGTCTGTTCAGAAACTAAACCCACTTCCAACAGAACTAAGGAATGAACAATCCACAGAGCCTATTTACATTTGACAATTAAAATCAAACGCTACACCGGTGAGAAGTGTCAATACTCATACTTGTTCTAATACGGCCAATTCTTCTCCTTTGTAAGCAATCGTCAAAGAAGACAATAAAACACCTCAAATACAAAGACGAGCACGTGCTAGTAATAAATTTTTTCTTTTTTGAAAAGGCAGCCCTTCGGTATAGTATTAAGCCC
>JASNJN010000984.1:0-13865 GCA_030180075.1 Mikrocytos mackini
CAAGAAGCAAAACAACCTCAAACAAAGACCAGCCCAGTACTTCTACAAAGGGAGAAACCAAAGGTGGAAAAGAAGGAAGAGCAAGTCACAAACAAGGCCACCAAGGCTCCCAGCAAAGCTGTAACGAGCCTGGCCAAGCTCTTATGGGACAAAACAGTGAAACTGGTGGAGTCCGAGGAGAAACTGGGTAAGAACCAAAGGACAATGCCCAAAGCGAGGTTCAGCATGCCACAAGATGTGAGCAAAGCGCTGAAACTTATCCTCGTCGCCCGACAGGACACACTCACACTAGAAGAGCTAAATGCTTTACTCTATGTGGGATACACACTTGGTAGGGATGGTCCGAAGCGGACAGGAACTAAACCAAGCTCCTGGAAGGATAATGCACGCCGTAGGGTGAATAGACTGATGGCGTACGCCAAAGGTTCAATGAAACCCGAAAAGGCTGCAGAAACCAAACACCTACTTTTTTTAAAGAGAAAGACAACATAAATATTTAATTTACTTATTGGTTTCTCCGTCTAACCTAGCTTCCTCATCAGTATTCCAACACAATTTAAGGGTCAATTTAATTTGCAAAAACTTTCTTGTTAATTTGTGCAAATAAACATGCTCGTTATTCTTGGAATGTGTTTATTAAATTAACACAACCATTTTGCAACGAAATTTATCTTGCAATTTAAACTTCAAATATGATTTTTTAACCAGTATTTAACCTATTGTTCAATAACTATTGTTATTAACAGATTACTGCCTATTTCACAAAACAAAACAAATAGTCCCTTATGTAGGGTTGTTTTATACTTCGTAAAAGTACTATATTTGCTGCTATAAGCCATCTAAAGGTACTTTTATAAAAAGCTACTACAAGGCTTTTCAGCGTTTATAAGTTCTTTAACACTTGGCCTTATGTAAACCAACCCACCCATTTCTCTTATATATTACGTAGAGACACATAGGGTGCGTTTTTGGTTTTTGACCGATTTCCAGAAGTTAACTTTTTATTTTGTTAATAACATATAACTTGATTTGCCGTGCTCTGATAAATATGAAATCAGACAAACGGACTTAAAATCATATTTAGAAGTGGCTTTGCAACCGAAAAACTTTCCCTGGGTCTATATCGCCCAGTCCATTTTCCGGCATTTTTCACAGTTGCAACAATAAACCTTGTTACGAAAATAGGCTGTGTTGCAAAAATAAACCTTGTTTCAAAAATAATGAGGGTTTGCTTAATGTGGAATCATTAATTTAAAGGTTTTTGAAAAGTTCTATTACCCTCCTTGTGTTGTTTAAACACTATGGGTTCACTATCATTTGTATACCTTCCGCTCACCCCTCGTATATGTAGGCACTTGGCCTAAGCGTTTGAGCTTTAGCGGGGTGGCTATCGTGTCGGAAGCCTGTGGAGATTTTGCTCCTAGTGGGAGCGCCTTCCACAGGACACGGAACTGAGACTTTGTTCTCATTGGTGTGGACCGTTTTAGGTCTTTCGCTTAGCATGGACCCTAACCCCTATACGGTGGGGTTGTCCGGTTTGCTAATTTGCAGGACCTTTCGGATTTTTAGAAAATTTAAAATTTTCAAGTTCTATGATATTATTATATTTATTTATAAACAATTACTCATGACGTAACGTGATGACGTTTTGGCTTACGTCATGTTCTATGACGTAACACTTATCATAATATTCAAAAATTCCTCCAAATAATAAAGTTGAATCTGAATAGTGTTTAGTCTTAATAATTTTCCACTGTTACTGTCACGAGTGACTATTATAAGTAAATAAAGGAGAATAATAATATCAAAAATTAAATTTTTACTAAAACTTCTGGTAATCTTAACGCGTTAAGACCGAAACCTCAGAAGAAATGACATTCCTAAACAACTGGATGAACATCCATAGACCACCTGATACCCCTAAAACTCAATCCGTCCCCTCCTACGGAAAACAGAATGACCTCCTCAATCCGAAGCTCACCCCTCACATCTCTTCTCCTACTTCCTTTGCTAGCTATGAGAACCTTGCAATGATCGAGCCTCCTATCGTCTTCCAAATTCCAGGCTTCAATGGAGCCCCTGGTCCGTCATACTCCTTCCCACGACTTAGGCTCCACTCCACAGACCCATTGACGTTACCAGACTGGGTGAACCGTTTCCGAATTGTAGCTGAGCACAGCAATTGGTCGGAAGGCTATACAAGGCAAACTTTAGCCCTACTTACACATCAGAACCTTTCTCACCTGATAGGACCAAACACCGAGTGCAAAGCCATACTAGATGACATCATCAAAGCGTTCCTGCCGAGAGAGAGCTTCTCCACCTATAACTCTCAGCTTCGATCACTACGAGTTCAAGACTTCAGCTGCTACAGAGAATATGTCCGCCAGCTCCGTACTCTTTACGAATTTGCGAATATCTGCATCGCAGAATCACAGGAAGCTAAGTTGACTGAACGGGACATTCGTAACGTGTTCCGTAACGCGTTAGGCCGAACAGATTTCGACAAATTTCTTGATCTAGAACAAGATCATACAATAGAGCAGATAGCGGAAATTCTGGATCGCCGAAATGCCACGAGACAAGAGTATGAGAGCCGTCAGAAGAAGACTAACTCTTACTACGAACAAAGGTACAATCGACCATTCCACGGCGCAAGACCCAGTAACGCTAATCGGAGACAAAACAGATACGGAAATCCTTATCGACAAGCGAACAAATACTGCAAATTCCATAAGTCCAATACTCACTCTACTGACGAGTGTATGGAGTTAAAGAAAAGGCAAGGCAATGGTTATTCGAAGTATAACTACCCTAACAAAACAAACAGTTTTACTCCTGACAAGAAACCCGAGAATAAGCCATATGACAACAACCGCTATAGATCCATAGCTGTGCCGATTGAAGATTACTATGGACACGTAAACGATCAAGCGACACCTATATGTTTAGATTCCGGATCAACAGTGTTCCTCATACATCATGACCTTGCACATGAACTCAACCTAAATAGGATCGAACTCACCAATCCCAGAACTTTCGCATTAGCCAACAACAATTCCTTAACTACCAAAGAAAAGGCGATTGTGAACATTAGATTGGACGAATTAGGAAAACGTAACCTTAAAGTCGAAGTCTTTATCGTTGAAAACCTAAATTCCTTCATCATATTAGGTACGGATTTCTTAAAGAAGCATAACATCGTGATTAACTTCTCAAACTTCAGCGTGACCGTGAATCAGGATGATAACAAAGACATCTTAAACACTTTCAATAGTACTACAACCAATCACGCCAACAACACGCAAGAATCCGTTACAGTACCTGAAGAAGACGACGTTCACCCCGAGGAACTACTCATAGACTCCTTTCCCGAATTAGACCGTAATGCTATTTCGAGCCGAAAGAAGATTCAAACAAACTACCTATCTCATGAGTCCCTCTTTAGTGGAGATACTGAAAATAAGTCTAAAAACAAGATAAAAGAGTTAGTTACCGCTGCAAAAGAACAAAACCCATCTAGCGGCCACATGAACTCATTCCAAGCAGAACTGAAGACATCAGAAGACTTTACTTTTACACCGCGCATTTACCCTTTCAATATTCATGACAAGGAACTACTAGATAAAGAACTCGAAACTTTACAAGCGCAAGGAATAATCACTAGATCGTCAGCAACTTCCGCATCACCTGCTTTCTTAGTAAAGAAGAAAGACACAGACGAAAAGCGTTTAGTAGTAAACTACAAAGAGTTAAACAAGACGCTTATCGACGATGTGTATCCAATCCCATCAGTCGAAGAAACCTTCTATAAACTTTCTGACAATACTGTGTTTAGCGTATTCGATTTAAGAAAAGGCTACTTTCAAATCGAGATCACAGAGGAAAGTCGTAAACTCACAGCCTTTACAGTACCAAATGGAGTATTTGAATTTGCACGTTTACCTATGGGAATTAAAACGGCGTGCGCGATATTCTCAAGAGCAATGGGACATTTACTGAATGGAATCCCAAACGTGGCATGTTATTTAGACGATATAATAGTCTATACTAAGAGCTTCACAGAACATTACACGATACTTGAGGAAATATTTAAAAGAATGAAAGAAGCCAATTTAAGCATTAACTTTGGAAAAAGCTACTTCGCACAAGATCGAGTGGTTTTCTTAGGATCCGAAGTTTATGACGGCAAACTAAGAGCATTGCTTACACCTCTAAACAACATAGAAATGAAGCCACCGACGAACAAAACTCAGTTAAAGAAACTTATTGGAACACTCGAATGGTTCCGCCCCTACGTTCACAAATTGTCAGGGATATTAAGCCCTATAACCGATCTTTTGAAATGTACTAGCTTTAAATGGACACACAAAGAAGATGAATGTCTACACACAGTACTAAACGAGATCCACAAACAGCAAGAACTTTACCTTCCCGTAAGAAACAAGGAATATACCCTGTATACGGACGCTAGTGACCAAGGGATAGCAGGCACCCTGCTTCAAGAAAATAACCTCGTTCGTTTATACTCTAAGAAATTGTCTGAAAATGAACAGAAACTAACCATAGTGGAGAAAGAAATGTACGCCATATTACGCTCATTAAACGAATTTAAACAAATCATTGGTGCAACAAAGATTACAATTTTTACAGACAATAGAAACATCACATATTCACCAAAAACGTTGAGCTCAAAAGCACAAAGATGGAAAAACTTAGTGATAGAATTTAATTACGAACTTAAATTTGTACCAGGAAAACTCAACAACGGAGCAGATTTTCTTAGTAGATCCTTCAATATACACACTGATTCACTTACAACTTTGTTCAATGACCTACACAAAAAGCAAACTGAAACAGACTTAAAAGAACTCAGTACAAAGAATGAAAATAGTGGAACACGAAAATGGAAGATAGATGCGGTAGGGAAAACTATAATACCTTCTAGTTTTTTGCCAGAGTTCGTACAAAGAAGTCACGAACTATTAGGACACCCCGGAATCGCTAAAAATAAAGCAACTCTTATTAAATACTTCAGCGGAAGGAACTTAAAGAAAGAAATTGAAGACCATTGTAGGAAATGCGAGTCATGTACCGTCGAGAAGTCAAACGGAACTATGAACGGACCACTTGTCGGATTTATCGAAGCAACTCAACCCGGAAGTAAACTTTCGGCCGATATCTTTGGCCCCTTTCCTTACTACGTCGATGGCGACTTCTACACCAACGTTTCGCTACTAACAGTGAGCGATCTTTTTTCAAGATACACCAAAATATACCAACTAGATGATGTTGATGGAAAAGAAGTGAAAGAAAAGATTCAACTTTGGATTACAGCATTTGGCAAACCAAGATCTATCCTGACGGACAATGGATCACAATTTATTGGTGCCGACTTCCAAAGATACTTACAAAAAGAAAAGATTAAACATTACACTTCGTCACCTTACAACCCCCGCGGTAATTCAATCTCGGAACGATTGAACCAAACTGTAGGCTACATTCTCAGGATTAATCGAGATAAACTGCTACACGAAGTTATTCCTTTAATTGAAAATAACCTGAATAGAACAGTACACACAGCATTGAATTACACACCCGAGGAAGTTCTATTGAATACATCAGTACTAGACCTGTTAGGAAATAAAATAACTATAAACGAAGATGAAATAACTGACAGGCTTAAACAGAGAGCTGGAAAAGAAAGGAAGCGACTAAATAAACGGAGAGAAAGAACACAGCCTTTGGAAATTGGAGATACCGTCTATAGAAAGAATTTCTTAAGGAACAAGATGGATCCCCATTGGCTTGGCCCTTATATTGTTTTAAAAGCTAATGAGAACAATATGAATGCGGTAGTAATAAGTGGAGATGATAAAGAAGAAAGAGTTAATGTTAGGCATTTAAAGAAGGGAGTGCCTAAGGAGGAGGAGTAGGATTGTCACGAGTGACTATTATAAGTAAATAAAGGAGAATAATAATATCAAAAATTAAATTTTTACTAAAACTTCTGGTATTAATCATTTCTGAAATCTTTTTGTTAAGCTTAATGGGTGACAAAAATGTGTTAAAATTAAAAAATCATCCCACATGTCATAATTTCTTCCGAAATTCAGATTATAGGGATTTGGTAATGATAATGATAAGTACGAATATTAAGAAAGCTTCAAATTACGTTTATGGTGTCCTTACAGAATTAAAAAATTTTAATTTTCGCAAGAAAAATGAAAAAGGCAAAAATAGACGCCCATGCTATTGTTATGCAGGAAAATTCAAAGGAAGATCTCAGTTCGCTAGTAAAGATTAAAGGATATGATTATTCTTCGGATTTCAACTTCGACGATTATCTTTCTTCTCTCATTGCTTCTGGATTCCAATCTTCCAAGTTAGGAAGAGCTATTCAAATAATCAACAACATGCTAGACCACAAGTTGAAGCTCGGTGACAAGATGAAGATATTCCTTGCCTTTACATCAGGTGTAGGCGGTTCTAGTGGAGCTCGCGAGGCAATAACTTACCTTTGCAAGCACAAAATGATCGACGTGTTAACCACCACAGGCGGCGCAGTTGAAGAAGACATTATGAAGACGTTTAGCTCTCACTTAGTTCAGCCTGAGACTTCCGAACTCAGTAATGATCACGTTCTCAGAGGAAAAGGAATAAACAGAATCTACAACATACTCGTCCCAAACGACAATTATGTTACTTTTGAGACTTTCATTAATCCAGTTATAGAAGACATGGTTCTAAAACAGACAAAAGAGAATTTTAACTGGACTGCTAGCAAAATGGTGAATGAATTAGGAAGTAGAATAGAGAGTAAAGAAAGTTGGGTAAGACAGGCCCACTTGAACAACATCCCTGTCTTTGCACCAGCTTTACTTGACGGAAGTATTGGGGATATGGTTTACTTTAATCAGAATTCCGATAGAATACTTAAACTGGACGCGGTTGAGGATTTATGTGAGTTAAATACAATGCCAATAGTTGCAGACAGAACTGGTGTTATTGTGTTAGGCGGAGGTCTTGTTAAACACCACACATTGAATGCTAATTTAATGAGGAATGGATGCGAACATTGCGTGATCGTAAACATGGGAATTGAAAACGATGGTAGTGATGCGAGTGCTAGCGATCATGAAGCAGTCACTTGGGGAAAGGTGTCATCACAAGGAGAGTCTGTTAAAGTGTTTGCAGAAGTTAGCCTTGTGTTACCTAGTTTAATAGCTGGATGTTTTAAAAAGAGAGAGAAAGAATTTGATGAGGTGTTAAAAAGAGGGGATAGATGAATAATGGGAGTTTTGTTTTTAGAGATCGTGAAATAAACTTACTTTCGTTAAAGGATGCGTGTGTGAATCAAAGAGATAGAAAACAGGGCCGGTTATTACTTATTATTCTAATTATTAAATAAATGTGTTAATATCAATGAAAAACTATTAAAAATACAATCTTCAAAGTATCTATACCATTTGGTAAATGAAAATAAGTCTTTTTTGATTGCATACAAACTTTTCTTCAGAAAATTCAGGTATATTAGTTCAAAACATAAACAAATATAATGAAGATCATCAAATTCTTATTAAATTAAGTTTTGTAATTTTTAATAACCCAATAAGTTAAATCAAAAACATCTCCTAATTCACTCTCATTTAATCCACCATCCCTTTCGTTTATAACAATCCAAATTTCATCCATATTATGTTTTAATATAGAAATATAATATTGTATATTTCCCGTTTTCTTATCTATTACTTTCACCACTTTATTTAATAATACCAATTTCATATCAGCTTGTTTTTTGTCTCCAAGTATATCTATGTTGTCCTCATAATAATTAATCAATACTATCCCCGTTTTAAGTCTGCCCAAAAACTCTTTAAAGCCGTTGTATTTCTTTAATAGGTTTAATTTAATTGCAATAAGACAATGCATTGGAACGTCCTTCGTTGTATAAAATTTAACGTTAAAAATTTCCCATTCTAACGTACATATAATATTGTTCTGGTAATATTGCAGTATTGCTGGTATGTCGGATGTACTACAACTGCTGTACTCTATTCTTTTCCATTCTAATGACAGTATAGAGTAAATGAAGATGTGTGAATTGGTAAATAAGTGAATACGGATGGCTAACATTATTATTGTGAAATCATTGGATATTACTTTGCTTTTATATTTGAATTTGAAGCTTTGAGGGTTGTCAGTAATTTTGTAGACTAGTTCGTAGGATATATCAGATGTTTCTTCGTGTAGTACTTGCAGTAGTAAAAGAGTAAGGGTAATACTTAATATCATGAATGTTAAATGTGAATAATAGAAATATTATCTCGTATCGAAAATAGAATGTGTATGCAGTTTAAATTTACTCCTTTTGTCATATAATGTTTTGGATTTCATTGTTTTGTTGTTTAAGCTTCCTGGTTAATTAATTGTAACTAATAAATCTGTAAGAATTCACAATGAATAAAAATATATTCTTAATATTTCTTCTTTTCTTAGTTTGTATTCTATTTTCGATAAGCATGAAAAGAACAATCCAGAGCAATACCCATTCCATAAATCCACAAATTCATGAAGGATCAATTTCCAACCAACCCACTAGCTCAGCAAATACTGTACCTTTCAAATTCGCTTCCAATTTATCCGACGAAGAATCCAACAGCGATGTAAAGTTAACCATTCTATTATTCATCACAGGTTTAATTTCAATGGTCTTACTTTTGACAATGTGTGTTATATCAAGAAGACACTGACATAATTAAATTAAACATAGAACTTCCTTTTACAGATCCTACACTTTTTCTTTGTTGGTATCAAACTATAAAACAGCCCAAACAGCGGCGTGAATATAGCCAGGAGCATACTGAACGGTTCGAGCACATTACAAAACTCATGGTTACAGAAATTGTGCTCTCCTGTAGGCGTTCTTAGCACACGTTTCTTCGAAACTCTTTTTTTGGCGCTTCTTCTTTTAATTGGACTAAGAACGTCTTTATTTTTGCTTTTTCTCTTTTTGTTTACGCTTTCGTTGAGCTTTTCGTTGTCTTTTTCGTCCGATAATTCTGAGTCCCACGAGTTGTTGTGTTGTTTCTCTTTGTCAATGAATTCAGTGGAACTTTCTGAAGATAAATTTTTTGTTAGATTTAATTTGGGACAAGAACGCTTTTGGTTTATTGTGGGACGGGCAAGTGGGTGCTGAAAGTTTCTGGCTTGTGGTATTGGTGATGCGAGTAGAGGGGAGGCAAGTGATGGGTTGTGTGGGCGTGACATTGGAATTTGCATAGGCACAGCTGCAGGAGCAACAGAAGCCGCAGTTGGTACATTTTGAGGGTTTAGTGGCAAACCAGAAGTAATTTTGCCCTCAGAAGCTGCTGTATTTTTTTGAAAGTTCTTCTTGTTTTTCTTTTTGCTTTTACTCTGGTCAATTATCTATATTGTGAAATACTTTGATCTGTATGTTTTGTGCCATTGTTTTTTTTACAAAAGTTAAATTTTTTATACAACAACACCACTATGCCATCAAATAGCAAAGAAAACAGCTTAAACGATACACTTACAGACAATGCTTACCAATTGACTAACACAATATATATCTTACAATTAAGACAAAAAATTTCCAACCTGAATTATTAAAGCTTTACACCGTTAAACAGGAGACAACAGACTACTAAAACATCTATTCCCAACAACAAACAATAAGCTTTATATAAACCTTAAATTTCAATATTTCTACATTTTATTCATTACGTCAACAATGTTTGAATTTAACAATACTTTACGAGACAACAAAATCAACCAGAACAACACCAAACCAAACTCAGAGAAGAACAGAAAGAAGACTATACTTCATACAATTATATATGTTGTTTCAATGAGTGCATTTGGTGTCTTCATATATTTAATGATGAAACCAGAAAATAAAGACAAACCACAAACTAGCACAGATCCGAAACCAAATTTGACAGTCACAGAGAACATAAGTACAAACAAAGAAAAGAGAAATTCATCTGTACAATCTCGTTCGGTTTATTACACTAAATTCCTTTCAGTTATTAATGATTTTGAAACAAAAACAGAACTTACATCCGATGGAAAGATTATCCCAAGAGAATCTTACTTAAAACCGTTGGTTCAATACGCAGAAACGTTCATGGGATCAGAAATGATGAATTTAACTAGTATTTTGTCACTTGTCGATGCCATAAAATCGACAAAATCACAAATAAAAAACATTAAAAAAGAAACATCCCTGACATTGAATACTTTTAATTACTACAACGCACTATTTATTTATTACAGAATACTTTATTTAGCCTTGAACACAATTTCAATTCCAAACAAAGAGTACTCATCCGATAATTTACAAAAGAGTCAACAAATGATAACAAATAAAAACTTCATTTATCAACAACTTATATTAAAAGAGATAATATATTGTTTATCACAAATTAACAATTACTTTGAAGAAATTATACAAAATATTTTAAGTACAAAAGAAAATAGTGAAATGAAAAGAATGAGCACGGCGATAATAAATCAACAAGAAATTATTGCCAAAGAAATGTTTGTTAAGTTTAATGGGAATATCGAATTCAAATTTAATGGAAAAGAAGTGAAAATAAACTATTTGATCAACAATGTTGGTTATTTAAAAAGATTTATTTCTTTGAATATGCTTCTGATATTTATGCACATGTTCGAAGTGAACATTGAGTATCGTATTACTGAATTTAGTACAGATGCAAACAAAGTTTTAAAAGAGCTCTTACTGCCTGAAGAAGACGATAAAGAAAAAGACAGAAGTACAATAGAGAAACTTAATGAGGTGATAAAGGAATGCAAACAAGTTTATGTTGATTTAGTCGCTGATGTTAATGAGAAAAAGATACCACACTTTTTAGAATCGTTTTTGAAAGATAATTTTAGTTGTTTAACGACATTTAACAAAGTAGTACAGGGGAAGTAATCTGGTTTTAAGTTAACTTCAATTTACGTTTTAAAAATTTGTTTTTCATTATAAATTCAATATTAATTTTAATATAAATTAACAATGTGTTATTGAAAAAACTATTCGTTATTTGGTAAATGTTTATAGCAACAAATGATCATTTCAATTATTTATCTTCTGGGGCAACATCAACTAATACACTTCTGAACTCTTTGTACGCATCACTTTCCAAAAATTCATTAAATCCGACCAATAAATTGTCAAATATATGTCCATCAATTATTCTAATTTCCTTTTCGGCTATTTTTCCTTCATCTTCTTTATCTTCTATAGTTTGTATTTCATTTTCGTACTTAACACTTAAAGATTTATCTCCTTTAAAAGTCCCAATGATTTTTCTAATTTTTCTTAGTTTTAAGCTTTTACTGTTTGTAACTTTAAAATCATATATTATTTCATTTAACTCAATAAAATTGTCTTTCTTATTCTCCTTTATATATTCCCCAAAAGCAAAGAAACATTCTTGGTGCGCCAAAACGTCAACAAGTCTTTTTTTGGCATCTTTACTTTCAATGCCTTTGAACCAGTTGCTCATATGTTCGTTACAGTAAGGTGTTAAGTGTTTATATTTTATATTTCTAGGCATTTTAGCTGCTATTTTGGGGCATTTGTCTTCGCTGCATATTGTTAGGTTAAATGAAACATCTCCAAAGATACTTACAGATTTGTTCAGTATTTTTTCGCTGTATTCACTATATTTGGGTGAAGTTAGGAACTCTTTTATAAATGAGGCATCGGTAAGGATCTTTGCTAATTCTCTGAGTTTTGATTTATTTTTGCTAGAAAGAAAAGAGTCGAATATTTTGTAAGTCATAAGTTCGAGCTTTCCACATTCTACTTGAAATTCGTTCAGTTTGACTTCTATTTCGGAAACGTCGTTTTTGGAGCTTTGGGAGCCGGCTTCTTGAATGTCGAGGATGTATTTAATTGCTTTAAAACAACCTAGTAGAGACTCGAAGCAGTCAGTTAAATCGTCGGACATTGATTTGATCAATTCAACGTCAATCTTCTTTTCCTTGGCAGCTGTGTCAAATTTAACTGCGAATTTTAATAGTTTGGTTTTGGCGCTGACAGCTTGCTTGTGACCGTAGAAGAGCTGGACTAGTTCTTTCAAATCAGCAATAAAATTTTTTGTTTCTTCGTCTACAGCACCAAGTATTGCTTTACGACCAAGCTTTGTGCTTCCAATGGAAGAGAGAATGTTCTTCTTAGCTTTTGAAAACATGAAATTATTTTGTACCGAATTTTAAATTTTAAATTTTTAAAAATCAAACAGTGGTTCTATGGTTTGTGGAAGAATGGTTATGTCTAATTACGGGTAGATGATGAGGTAATGTCATAGCTGATCATAAGTAAATATAAATAGAATCGCCATATTAAAATAATAAACTTTCGTTGCATTTCATATTTTGAAAGTTATGACTAGGGCAACCCATTTATTGCGCAACAAACTTGCATTATTCGTACAAGATTTTTCATTTTTGTACATAATTTGCGGTAAAAACTGATCGAACAATGACATTATCAAACCATGAAATTCGTCATTTTCTATAAAAATTAACTATAGATATTTTATTAAGAACATAGGTTGGTCAAAAGATAAGTGCCAATATGAAAGAAGTTCCAACAAACAGGACACTGTTCTAAAAGATGATGTCGATATACAAAGAAAGGACACATATGGAGGCAGCAACAATGAAGATGGATCGGACTCAAGTGATTATTCGTATGGCGAGGGCGAGGAAGAAAGTGAAGAAGGTGAATCCCAAGATAATGAGGATCATAAATACCTTTGGGAACAAACACGAGCCCTCGTAGCCCATGAGAAGAAACACCCGAATCCCGTAAGAGAAATGCCCAAGTCAAGGAAAGTAATACCGAAACAAGAACAGAAAACCCTTAGGAAACTACTTGTTTGGAAAAAGAAGAGATCTCATTAACAGAACTAAGTGCCGCTCTCTACTTGACGTACTCCGGTGAGTTTCCGCACAGGAAACCGTACCACCGAGAACCGAAGAGTAAGGAAGAACTCAATAGAGCTCTAAGCCAGCTACATGCGTTTGTGGCCGGCAACCTAAGCCCCGGAAAGAACGTGCAAGTAGCAAAGCAACACAGAATCAGAGGAAGGCACGAAGCAAAGTTAAAAATCGCGAAACTCGGAGGTATCAACAGAATGTTGACGAAACAGGACAACCTAAAGAGGTGGAAGGCTAGCATCCAGAAACAAAACCAAGACACAGAGATGTTTGGTAAGTTTCCAGCAGCCAAAGCCGAATCCCTGAAATATGTCAAAATTCCCGACAACCAATCACACCTTACCTTTTGGAAGGGGATTTGGAAAGAGGATGACTACTATGACGAACGATCGATGGAGTTAGCGTTAGAGAACAGCGGATTACAGAGAATAAAAGGAACTGCTCACAACAAGCCCATGAAGCAAAAGGAGATCTACTACGCGATTCAAACGACTAGCCCATGGAAAGCCCCGGGTCCGGATGGCGTCCATGGGTACCTAGTCAAGAAATAGCAAGGTACGTTGATTCCCATACTTGCGAGGCTGTACAACGAGCTGTGGAACGGGAAGGAGAAACCACCCATGTGGTTCACAGCTGGCAGGACTATTTTGTTTCATAAGAACAACGACGCAGTCGAGAACCCTGCCAACTACCGACCCATCACAATGTTAAACACGCTTTACAAGGTCTACACCTAAGTCTTGCAGCGACGGATACTAGGGTCTGCCATGAACTCCCTTAACTGGGACTTCGACCAAATAGCGTCGTTCACAAAGAGACGAGGGTGCCTCGATGCTCACGTTATGAGCGAGAACATCGTACAGACCTTTAAGCATGTGTTT
>JASNJN010000990.1:0-11628 GCA_030180075.1 Mikrocytos mackini
TTGAATCCAAACAATGCAATTCCACAAGCTGTACTTCACATTGTATATAGCCATGTTAAATGAGAAGTACAACTTGGATCTTAGCAGTGCGTACATTTATAATATTCCTAAGTATATTTGGGTCATGTTTAACTTCTAAGTAATCGTAAGTTGGGTTTAGAATATTATAAATGTACGCACTGCTAAGATCCAAGTTGTACTTCTCATTTAACATGGCTATATACAATGTGACTTGAGATATATAAGCTGAGTTAACACTTGTTAAACTAAGTGGCTTTTTATTGAACATAGTTTTCAATTCTATAATGTGTAGTTTGTCCTGTACTTTAATTACAATGTCTATGAATCCAGAGAGCCCGTAGACAATACTGTTTATTGGCTCTTCTATATTAAAAATTTCTATTTTATTGTCTATATCTTCACTATTTAGAAAAGTGTTCTTTTTGATTAAGTTTTCGTGGAAGGACATTATGTAGGGGAAATAAAAGGACACTTTTTCCGAAATGTAATTTACACTTTGGCCGACTCTGTTGATTTCTAAACAATCTCTAAATATAAGTTCTTTTGATTTATCTTTCAAATTGTTTATTTCTAGGTCCTTTAGTAATAAACTTTCTTGGATAAGTTCATGGAGATGTGTTCCGATTATAGTGTTAACGTTTGAAGAAAAAGAAGGTGCGATGATGGAGAGTATGGTTTTTCGTTTATAGTAAAAAGAAGATGAAAGAGTTGTCACACCAAGTCTTATACAAGGTTGTAATATTACAAACGGTACGTAGTTTCCTTCCAATACTTTAGTGTTATCGGTTGTGTTTAGAATAGACTGTAATTTTTGTAAGTCAATAATTCGTGCATCCCAAACTAAACAAAGTAATTCACCTTCTTGTAAATTACAAAGTAAAGGAGCTTCTTGAACGAATTTATTTCTTTCTATATAAAGGATTAGTCTTTTAACGTTATCTGTTTCAATATGATTGTTTGTGTCAATTTTGTTATGGGAATCAACGTTTGTGAGAGGCGTGAGTATGAGCTGAAAGTATAAGTCGGTATTTTCTGGTTGGTTCTGGTCCTGTTGGTCAGTGTCGAAGGATAGAAAGTTGAAGTAAAGAGGAAATTGTGAAATCTTATCCTTGATTGCTCCATTGCTAGTTGGAGCTACTAAGTGTGTTCTTGGGAACTTGGAATGAGTCACTCTTGATTTTTTGTTCCTCATGTGTTGGTAGGGATTGGTAATCGAGGGTTGAATATTTTCGATTTTAAAATTTTACAACAATTTTGGCAAGTATAGGAGACCATTGTTCGTGTAAACAAGATTGTATGCTAATGTTATATCGTTATCATTTGTAAATTTGTTTGGCAGGATATTGTGGATGTTTTTATACAATATTATTTTTTAAATTTTACTATATTAAATTATAAATTCTTAAAATGATTGTGATGAGATTAGCCGCCCCAGTATGATTGGTGAGTACATATTAATTTCTGAATCATTTTTAGTATTTTGTATGAGCTTTGATAAGGGGTTTTCAGTAAGTGTTGTGTTTGTAAAATTTTTAAAAAGGTGACAAAAAAATTTGTGAGAAAAGCTATCATCATTTCGATTCCAAAACACATTAACCTCAACTATTAACTCTCTAATCACCTCAAACATCAATAATAAATTTTTAATTTTAAAATTTTAATTTCAAACTTATAAACTACCAAGACCCCAGAGCATTCCAACATCCATCTATACTCCCAGCATTATAGAATTACAACAACTACCCCACCTTTATGTTTGCCAACCATTTCATATTTCAATAATCCTCCTACACACTATTCAAATCACAAACTTAGTCCTTCCCAATGTCTTCTCCACCAAAGTTTCTAAAACCAACTTCAAACCGCAAAAGAAAGAATTCTCGCACAAAATACACACAATACATTTTCATACTCCTTCTCTTAACAGTTTCTGCACTAATTTTATTCTGCACCATTTTCAAGTCTTCCAAAGCATCTTCCAATTCAACCCATTCCACCAACCAAAAACTAGGCACTTGTAAAGACGACACATTTTACCAAACAAACCCATCAAACGGAAACATTGATAGTTTCACTTTAGTTCTTTTAGACGAAGAACTATCACTCAAATACATAACCGAGTCTTATTCAGAGAAGGAAATACTTCATATAAAATACGAACAAAAAGACAAAGAAAACAAATTAAAATCTATGGTTTCATTGCTGTCTCCAATAAACGATAAATTCACCGCTTTAATAACAAAGTATAAAAGGGACATTGAATTTTATACTTCTTTTGGGGAGAAGTATTATTACAACCCATATTCAGAACTAGGTAAAAAATTTCCAATGCATTTATTTAAACTACAAAGAGTAGGAATTATTACAATTGAATACTTTATCAAAATAAATGAGCTGGCTACACAAAATGTACTTGACACTTTCCAAGAGAAAATTCTACTGTTTTTAGTAGTAGAATTTATATTAAAGGAATATTTTGCGTGCAAAGAAATTTTAATTACTCAAAGTGAACTTTTCTTACGGAGGACATTTAGAGTTTTAAAACTAGACCCTATTAAATACTTTAAATGGTTAAAGGGAAGAGTTTTATACCAAAAGATTTTAAATATGACGTTTGAAAATATACACTACACAAATGAAAGCAAGAATGTTTTAGGGAACTATTTGTTAAGCAAAGGGTTTGGAAATGAAGAGCGGTTTACAATAAGAAACCATATTTTTATTCCTTATTACATTTTGGGGGAAAGCTTTTTCTTAGTGTTTTATATGTTCGAGATAGACGAAGATGGAAATGTAATTGAGACACAACAATGGGTTCAAAGTTTGATTGAAGATTATAAAAACAAACCCTGCAAAGAAGAATTAGGAGTGAAATTGAAAAAGATGGAAAACTTGGTTAAAGAAATGATTATGTTATGGATTAATGAAAGTAAACAGTACGATTTAAAGAAAATTATGGATAAATATGGGGAAATTCTAAAATTATCTTCACGTTTGGATATTTTGCTTTCGAATAATTAATTAAACATAAAATCTTATACAGTCAAAGAACTTAATTAGTGGACAATTGAACTTAATTAGTGGACAAGTGAAATTAATTAGTGGAAAATTTTATAAATGATGTCGTGCCTAGGTCTGATATTGTAGCCGGGTAGCCGGGTATCCAGGGTACCTTCTTCCTAAAAGGGAGTTTAAAGGCCCCAAAACCAGAATGGTTGAAATAAGTAATTAACACAATTTTATTTCATACTTAAAAAATGACACCTTTCAAACATAACTACAACGAGGATTATGGAGCCAATAGGCCCCGAAACAGAGCTATGGGGAACATTAGAATACCCCAGTTATCGCTGTATACCTATCTGCTTCTACGTGGTAGAAACCCATCGAAGGTACAGCACTATGACGTCATAAGTAGGGCAACCCATTTATTGCGCAATAAAATTGCAATATTTGCACTAACCTTTTTCATTTTTTGTACATAATTTGTAGTAAAAACGAGTTACTTTTTTTGACAAAACATTTTGATTGGTCATTTAGCCTTATTTATTGTTTTAAACACGTCTGTGGTGTTTTTCGTGTGTTTGTGGCGCGGGATATCGAATTTTGCAAATGATTTTTTTCGAAGGGGGGACCCTTGCGGCCCCCTTCGAAAAAAAATAGAAATTTAACATTTTCACCCATTTTTTAAAAAACAGACTCCGTTGGGAATGGCAACACGATATCCTCCTTCATATCATCATAAAAACACGCAAAACCCCATTTAAAGATTCTATAAATATGTAGTTTTTTCAAAAAAAGTTTTGTGAAAATCAGAAAAACGTAAAAACCGGCCAAATAATTACATTATCAAACCATGAGATTCATTATTTTCTACAAAAATTAACTATATATTTTATATAATGTTTATATGGTGTAGAATTTTCATTTCCCGAGTCTCTAATTTATCGTGAATTGAGAATGCATTTTAAAATCGATTTTCCGAAGTAAAATGAAAAAATTATCGAGAAATTTTATGTTTCAAATTCCAATCCGTGGGAATTAATAACTTTTCACTTGATCTATTCAAGAACATGAACATTCCGATTTGATATAAATGCCAACGAGATAATATAACATAAAACGTTAGGTCACAAGATAAAAGCTGATGAAATAGACAAACAGATCGAGAGACACCAGAACAGCTCCTAACTAATTCTCATCAAAAGAGTACGGCGAAAGGTGACTGAAAAGTGCCTCTGCTATTTCTTCTGGATATAATAGCGACCGCCTATTCTAGAAAATATATTGAACTTTTGATTGTGGCAGTGTCCAGCACGTGCTGACCAATGATGTAAATAAAAAAGAAAAATAAATATTTCGAACTTGTATAATCCTAGATCAGATTTAGGGTTTCCATTAAGACTTTCAAAATTATCCAGTTGAAACGACTGCAGCGTCATCAATTATTTTTACAAACCACTCAGTTCAATCTACTTTGTATAACAAAAGTTGGTTTTTCTATGAATGGCTTATGATCAAGGCTACACGTAAAGGGAAAATAAAATAAACATTTCTATTAAATAAAAACCAAGGCAAATATTTTAAATAAGCAATTTTTACGGGTTTAAGTGCCCGATTAAAACCGATGGATAATACTGAGCTTTGAACTGAATTTCATTAACGTTTTACCCAAAATTTGAGGTAGTTTAATCGCTTTTTCGAGTTATAATATGTGGATATGTATCAACTTGTAAAAATTTATCCAGGTGGCCTAAACTGCAAAATGACATACTAAAAAAATTTTCAGGAAATTTAAGAATGTAAAATTTTCAAAAAATCTAAAATCCAAAAATTTTTAATTCATGAATATAAATAATTCTCTTAAAATTTTATATAATTCATCAAATGTATAAACAACACCATTAAAAATGTCTTAAAATTGATTACCACCAATAAATCTAAAAATTTCGAATTTATGTCGAAATAGGGATGGGATAAACTGGTATAAATAAACCTGCTTAAATCAGTTTATACCCAAATGGGTGATATTATTGTAGTTTCGTCTACTTTTTTAACAACATCGGAAATAAGTTATTATTTTTTTTTTTAATTGACATATCGGTTATAATTACTTATAACTCGGGCATGCCTTTACCGAGACCACTCTCCCGCCCGGCTGCCACCGGGACACTCCTAACTCTTTGGCCGCACCAGCCACACTCTCTACAACTTGCTACAACCTACTACACCCTGCTACAACCTGCTACAACTTCACTGACCTACTACCCATTCTTTTTTCAGAAATAAGTTATTCTATATAAAATAAATTTGATTTAATGTTAACATTACATGGGAATGTGAACAAATCACGATCGTAAATTAGAAAATAAGTAATTTACTTCATAGAATATTTCAAATATCGCTAACTAATCATATCTCGAGTTATTTACGCATATTTGGCGTGAATTCATAAAATAACCTGTTCAATAATCAATAATTAACAAATTCATGGGTGAAGAATTATAGAAAAATCAATTTTTTGTACAAAATTTGCAGTTACATATTTTTTGCATTTATAACTTTTTGTAGAGGCAATTACATACAATTTGGAGACCAGAAAACGACTTTTCAGGGTTCATTGACCAACATACCAAAAATTGCAAAAATTGCATTTGGGTTGCCCTAGCAATAACAATAAAACAAATCAAACACAGCTACCGGGGTTTGTGGTGAGTTAAAACAAACGTTGAAGATTAAAAATTAAAATTCTGAAGTCTTGTTCAATAAAAAATTTGTGTGTCTTTCTTACAAACTCCATTGCTGGACACTAAAATTGAAACAGCAAACAAAGTTTTATAAACAATTATTATAAGCCCAAAATAATCCGATGATGTTTTAAAATAGTATTAATTTTGTGCGATGGTTTTTTCGTAAAATTTGATCATGCATAAAATATATAAAAATTTTAAATTATAAAATTGAAAGTGCGGGACATAAAAATTGAAACACAAAAAAAACTCAATAAAAAAACCTTAAAATGTGTAAAACTTAATTAATTAGTATTCTATTGTGTCTCCTTTACGCAGCATAACTTTTCCCAGCCGATTATCCATGGAATCAACCAAATTTTGGAATATTACGTCTTCAAGTGAATTCCAACATTTAACCAGTTCTTTCCAAAGTTTCTCCACAGAATTAAAGACCTTCTTTTCTTTGTATACTCTCTGCACTAAAATGGCCCATATATTTTCAACCTGATTAAGATCCGGTGAATTCGCGGGCCACTCCATAAGTGTAATTCGTTTTTTATTGAAATACTTCCTAGAAGACTTAGAAACATGACAGGGGGCGTTATCTTGCTGGAAAACGAATCTCCCTGTTGGAAACTTTCTCTTTATGTCTGGCAAAACTCTTTCTTCTATCATCTTTTGATATTTTTCTGAGTTTAACGTATTTTCCACTCTCACCAGCGAAACGCCCCCTGACCTACTCATTGCACAGAAAACCATTACACTTTCCTTCCTTTGGTATTTACTAACAAGCTTCATGTTCGAATCATAGTTTCCTTCTTTAGTTGTCCATATTTTCAGTGTACTGTCTGGCCCGATTAGGTTAAATTTCTTTTCATCAGAAAAGATAACCATATGGAAGTAATCGTCTTGTTTGAAGTGGGCCAGACTGAAGTTAAACCTTTTCTCTCGGTGTTGTTTGGTCAAGAATGGTCTGAAAGTTATTTTTTTGTAAATAAAATTTGACTTTTTTAAGAACCTTTTTAGAGTTTTGGGCGAACATTCGATTGAAAGCCTTTCAAGAAGTTCTTTAGGGGTTAGGCCAGGGTCTCTCTTGATTGTTCTCAAGATACGCCTTCCTGTTTTCTCATCTATTTTCACATTTTTCTTTTTTTGAACTTTCTTGTTTGGGAACTTCTTCCCTGTTATAAGACGGTAGACCTTCGAAAGAGAAAGTCTATATGTGGAAGCTACCTTTCTATAAGATTGTAGTTTGTTGTAAGTTGAACGAAGGATTTGAACTAGTGGCTGTCGAGAAAATGACCTTGTTTGTACCATCTAAAATTTAAAATTTATTTTTATTTTGCATAAAAAACTTCTGATGTGTTTCTAACCTGAATATCACATGTAATTCAAATTAGCAGGGGAAAGATATATGTCTAGTATTCTTTAGGACCACATCGGAAGTTTTTTATGCAAAATAAAAATAAATTTTAAATTTTAGATGGTACAAACAAGGTCATTTTCTCGACAGCCACTAGTTCAAATCCTTCGTTCAACTTACAACAAACTACAATCTTATAGAAAGGTAGCTTCCACATATAAACTTTCTCTTTCGAAGGTCTACCGTCTTATAACAGGGAAGAAGTTCCCAAACAAGAAAGTTCAAAAAAAGAAAAATGTGAAAATAGATGAGAAAACAGGAAGGCGTATCTTGAAAACAATCAAGAGAGACCCCGCCTAACCCCTAAAGAACTTCTTGAAAGGCTTTCAATCGAATGTTCGCCCAAAACTCTAAAAAGGTTCTTAAAAAAGTCAAATTTTATTTACAAAAAATAACTTTCAGGCCATTCTTGACCAAACAGCACCGAGAGAAAAGGTTTAGCTTCAGTCTGGCCCACTTCAAACAAGACGATTACTTCCATATGGTTATCTTTTCTGATGAAAAGAAATTTAACCTAATCGGGCCAGACAGTACACTGAAAATATGGACAACTAAAGAAGGAAACTATGATTCGAACATGAAGCTTGTTAGTAAATACCAAAGGAAGGAAAGTGTAATGGTTTTCTGTGCAATGAGTAGGTCAGGGGGCGTTTCGCTGGTGAGAGTGGAAAATACGTTAAACTCAGAAAAATATCAAAAGATGATAGAAGAAAGAGTTTTGCCAGACATAAAGAGAAAGTTTCCAACAGGGAGATTCGTTTTCCAGCAAGATAACGCCCCCTGTCATGTTTCTAAGTCTTCTAGGAAGTATTTCAATAAAAAGCGAATTACACTTATGGAATGGCCCGCGAATTCACCGGATCTTAATCCGGTTGAAAATATATGGGCCATTTTAGTGCAGAGAGTATACAAAGAAAAGAAGGTCTTTAATTCTGTGGAGAAACTTTGGAAAGAACTGGTTAAATGTTGGAATTCACTTGAAGACGTAATATTCCAAAATTTGGTTGATTCCATGGATAATCGGCTGGAAAAAGTTATGCTGCGTAAAGGAGACACGATAGAATACTAATTAATTAAGTTTTACACATTTTAAGGTTTTTTTATTGAGTTTTTTCTGTGTTTCAATTTTTATGTCCCGCACTTTCAATTTTATAATTAAAAAAATTTATATATTTTATGCACGATCAAATTTTACGAAAAGAACCATCTCACAAAATTAATACTATTTAAAAACACCATTGGATGATTTAGGGCTTATAATAATTGTTTATAAAACTTTTTTTGCTGTTTCAATTTTAGTGTCCAGCAGTGTACTTGGAACCACGGATTAAGTTTATTTCGAAAGAAACAATTGAACACACTTTTTCGAATTTCTTTGATATGAGATACAAATACGTTCGGCCACTAAAGATACTATCCGTTCACTAAACACTTCTACTAGTATCGAATTTGTTGAATTCCGTTTGTTGCTCATTTCTTTGTAGCAATTGATGGGACATCATAGTTTCTGAGTATCAATATATGATTACGTTATGTTCAAATAAGGTCATTGTCAAATATGCAACATAGAAAGATAACAAAGGCCTAGCAACGTCTTACGAGAATATAACATTTCTACAACAGCGCATATTAAACAGAAAACGGGTGTGAAATATTATTGAGAATTGGGATTTAATGTCGAAAGAGAATATTACTTATGCTTTTATAATATGTTTATAGCCTGTTATTAGGAATGAATAATAACAAAGTAGGATTAAAGATAATTTAGATCAGGAAGATTTGACATACACCGAGAGGAGTTTATTTCGGAAATTTAAGAATAAATTGTCGACAAAGATATGAAATCAAAACATTTGAATATGCCCAGGATAAACTTATTTTTGAATGATTTTCAACTAACAGATCAAAAGAATGGGTATATACACCTAAAGTAGCTGAATTTACTATAAAGTTTAGGCCAAAAAAGATTAAATTCAAAAATTATTTAAAAAGATTTATTGCAAACAAAAACTAATTATATATAAGTGTGAATAATGATTTGAAAGATAATTCAATATAATATGCGATTTAGAATATATTCCACCATTTATTTAATCATCCCATCTTGAACTTTAAAGTAATATTTTAAAAACATTATATCTCTGAAAAGTGAAGGACTCATTCTATTTCTCCTCAAAGTTAAAACATTTCCGGCAACAGAAAATGAACGTTCTGGTTCTATGTTAGTCGGTCTAATGGTTCCTAGCCAGTCCATAATTTGGTTAAACATCTGGCCAATTCCGCCACCTTCTTTTATATCGCCTATTTCCGATAAAAGTCTTTGCGCAAAGTCGTTTTCTAAATCTATATGTTCACGATTCGTGCTAGTGAGTATATCTTTTTTTGTTTTCTTCTTTCTATATTCCGCATATTCACTCGACAAGTTACTTTCGTGCATTTCTACTATATCATCGTGAGTTTGTCTCGGCATTATGTGCTGTTCTTCTTGACCAGAGATTTCGTTTGGCTTGCTTACCAATCTTTGTAAATTTTGGATGATAAAATGGAGATCAACGTTACTTCCTCTGCCCTCTATAAATTCGATTAGATCAAAAACTTGTTTGTTCAATCTACTATCTATTCGTTTCTTTAAGTTCGAGATCATTTTTACTGCGAATCTATTGTTATCATCTTTTGCTCTCTCTAACTTTTGAAAAGTAAATTCAAGTAACTCCAAAGCTTCTTTATATGTAATATTAAACTCACAGCACTTCATTGAAAGAAACTTAACAGGGTCCAACACAACCAATAATTCTTTGAGAATTTCTTCTTCAAACAGCGTTACTTCTTCCTTGATCTTAAATTTAATAAGAATCTGTTTTATATCGGTAAAATTCTTTAGAAATGCTGAGATCATCACCGCTACACTATTCCACCTTGTTTTTATACTAAGTATTAGCTTGGGCCCAGTTATATAGATAGCTTTATTGGGACTATATTTAATCTTTGTGATTATACGATGTAATTTAGACAATAAATCGCTTATGGAAACTCCGTTGTATTGTTGGTCTTTGAATAAGGATTGGTCGCCATATTCTTCATTCATTGTCTCTTCCTCATAACTTTCCGGATCTATCTCTCCTGTGCTTTCAGAATCCGAAGTCTCTTCTTCTCCAGAAAATTGTTGCTCTTCATTTTCTATAATATAACTTTGGACTTTATTAGAATCGTATATTGTGTCTATAACAGCAAGATTGATGGTGTGGGCTAGACATATAATATGTGGCCCAGAAAACTTTTTGGCTGTGGACAACATGTGATTACACCCATCACTAACCAGCGCTACTATATGTGAATGTAACGACAGTTTGAAAGACATAAGTGTGTCTTTTAAAATATCGTAACATCTTTGTGAGCCAAAAAATCCCTCAATTTCTACAAAGTCAAGTAAATACATTTCCACTTTCGAGCCAACAATAACCGCCAAGTATTTTGTTTGATTAATTCCAGTAAAAAATTAATTTTTTAATTTTTTTTTCCAACCATTGAAATTCCTCACTGAGGACAATTCATCGGTTGTTAGACTCCGAGAGGATGTTGCACATTGCATAATCCACGGAGCAGGTCCGACTGGAGTCGACGAGCCGAGAAATAGAGGCCCAAGGCAAAATAAGGACCAGGCCTTCAAAACGGTCTCTTGGGTGAAATTCCCAGCAACCATTGGTTGTACTACGCCCATGGTGATGAAATTGCTCATCATGGGATCCAATGTGGACTGTACCCCAAACGCTCAAACGCGGTTCGAGAGAACAATAGAAGGCGGGGAGTCGGATTCAGATCACAGTTTGTGCCGAGTTCTAAAGCTCTTGTAACTCAAAATGAGTCACGGACTTCCCTTTCTGCACCAAACTTTCTCTGAAAGTTGGACACAGAGTGTGTTCCAGCATTGTGCTGTCAACCATACAGCCCACATTAGGGTATTATATGATGGTTACTTCATAGTCTCTGGCTAGAAGATAGAACGACAGCCTCAATGTTGTCGTTCAAGCCAACTTCTTTCTGGGAAGAGATATAGGCAATAAGACCCAAAACAATAAGAATTGAAGGGCTGTAAGACCAATAAGAAAGAAAGAACAAAAGCTTGGCAATAAGTCCTTCAGAAGAGGCCGTAAGTCCCTTCTGCTAGACGCTGGAATATACCCCCAGGGGAACTCGCACCTGGTGAMGTATGTCATACAACGCCCAAGGCGTCGTTGAGACAAATATAACCAGATGTCCAGCYAAAGAAAAGAATGGAGTTTTGATGAGAAGTCACGGAGACAAGGTGCATATAAAGCACTCGGCACAATGTGCCTAATTTTATTTAAATAAATAATTTGGGTCTAAAACTATCATCATTYMAGTCCTGAATTTATATATTGTATTTAAGATATTCGTTTTAAAAATTAGAATGTTAGGTTAAATCGTTTATAA
>JASNJN010000992.1:0-12433 GCA_030180075.1 Mikrocytos mackini
TTTACTGTGCAACTTATAGTAGAAAACCACATTAAAAAACAAAATGTGAATTTGGGAATAGTAACCGAGAGAGATATGAACTGTATAATAGGACAGCAATATTTCTTCTTTATTTTTTACATGCTCATTTCACTGTTTTATTTATTCTTTGTGTTCAAATCTCTCTGGCGTGTGAAAGAAAACTTAAAACTTCGCGTGGAGTTTATAATTGGCCAAACAGCCCTGGTATTGGCCCTTGTTGTTATCATTCCCACCGTTATTTACGTCAAGGAGAAGCTTCAGAACGACGAAGCGAAAGCAAGGAGTATGTTGTACTTTGGACCCAACTTCTACTATGTCTTATACGTATATGCCACTGTTCCTTGTAAAGAAATAGCCATTAGTAGGGTCACACTTTTCCCTTTTGAGGCCGGAACTTCTAGGCAACATTCTGTACTTCTCGGTGAGTATCCATAGCTAGAAACTATGTGTCGATTGAACCCACTTTCATCCAAAAATATAAGATTGTTGTTAGGTAGATTCATAACTTTGGATAGATAGGCTTTTTGTTTCTCTAAGTTTTCTTCAGTGTTCTTTCTGTCGCTTTTTAATTTAACACGTTTTCTTGTAAACCCAGCTTTCGCAATCAATGTGCTAATAGTACGGTCTGACACTTTATAAAGTAGTTTTTCTTTAACTTCTGCTGTAGTAAGTAACGGGTCTTGTAAAAGAAGTTCAGTGATTTCTTCGATTCTACCATCTTTTTGATTTTCCTTTCGTCCTCTGGGCGTAAACACGACTTTTTTGCCAAGTTCAATAAGACGTTTATATTTGTATATTGTAGAACTCCCTATGCCCATCCATTTTGTTATATCTTTTAAATTTTCATTTGTTTCAAAACACTTTTTTAATCTGGTAAGTAACTCAGGCGTCATTACGGTTCTTTTCTGCAAGGCATGAGCTTTAGATATGCAAGGGTTATCATTTAAAACAACTATGCGCTGTGTTTGTATTGGATCACTGGAATTTCCCGACGAATAGGAGTTTATATCAAAAGATTCTATATAAACATCATCATGATGCGTAGAAGCCGGGATATCTAACCGTTCTAAATTTGGTTCATGTTCAAATGTTTCATCCATAAATTATTTTTTTGAATTAGTTTTAATTAATTATCACATCAAATTACTATAAGATTAATGATACAAAATGGAATATTTTAATATAACTTCGATAACGTTTATTTTAAACAAATTATTATATATTTGTTATTATATTTAATTAATTATGTTTTAATTTATTTATTCTACTAATTAATTTCCACACTCTACTAATTAATTTCCGAGCTCTACTAATTAACTTCCACACTCTACTAATTAACTTCCACACTCTACTAATTTCCTTCTATACTCTACTAATTAACTTCAAGCACTGTAAACATAGAAACTTTATGGTCACGTTATTCGACAAGGCCTTTTCATTCGACAGTGATGGAACAAAGATAAAAAGCATACAGTTTGTATTTTCATCAGTTCTTCCTATCTCAACTAAAAAGAACATGAACAATAACAAGTGGCGTATAGAGTCGTTTATGCCAATTTTAAGTATAAATATGCAATTTTCTTTTGGTGAAATCGGTTTCGAAAAGTTCCAACAAATAGCATTTGCCCAACTTAAAGATGGGAAGATAAACAGACTAAATAAACTCATGAAAGATGCTATTGCGAGACCAAATGCAATTGATTCTTTTCTTCAAACAAGTATGGATGAATCGACAACAATAATATTCAAAGAAAAATGGAAGGAATTATTTCCCGAGAACTCATATGATTCAAGAAACGTACCTCTGACAGAAGAAAAAACTTTAAGGAACATATACACTTTTTTTATAACATTCTTCGGACAAACTATCTACAAAATAAAAAATTATCATGGGGAAATGTTGAGAATTTTAATGAAAAATGCGATTTTACGAAGAAATAGAATAAATGCTGGAATTACAATAGATAAAGCAACTTCCCGCGAATTGGGTGAGAGGCAGAGCACAATAAAGTGTGAATTTCTGCTAAACTTTCTTATGGGAGAAAAACAATCAAACCAAATATCCGATCGGATAAGTGGCATTGCTATAGGCGAGATAAAACTGGATGAATACTTTAGAAAATTTAAAGAGTTTAAGAAGTTTAGAGAAAATAAAGATTTTCCCCATTCAGTACATGAAAAGACACTCAAACTAATATACAATCCAGTAGATAAAATTCCCGTTGATTATTATCACAAAACCTTATTCGAATCGTACCATTTTGGCTTCACCCAAATACATGTCATGATGAACACGAACAGTCCAAGTTACCATAGGTTCATTAATTTATTTATATGGGCGACACCCTTACACGGGGGAATATGCTAGAAAAGTTCGAGGAGTATAATAAACGTATGGAAAAAAGGTCGTTTTCGAATCATCTGATATGAGTAAGTTACAACAAGCTTTGACCTTAAATTTCTTCAAAGAAGTAATGAAGAAAGTTAAAATTAAAACGGATAACGATCTGGGTCCAATAAAGGAAAACACGTATAAGGAAGATAAAGTACGAGATACGATGGAGAAACATTTTAAACATGTTATAAAAGAAATGGTGAAAAGCAAATGTGATTATACAGATGAAGAAGGGTTGGAACATTTTATTGAAGTCGACCACGAGGTTCGAATGAACAAAAAGGAGCCCGAAAAACAACATAGGGAAACAGCGAGGATAGATTTAACAATCAGATTGATTATGGGGCCAAATCCCGAACACAGACTGCGTGTTATAGTGGAGCTAAAAAAGAATGGCGGAGAAATGAGAGATCACCGTGTTATGAAAGACAATGCAAAGAATTACGATACATTGGATTTTGTAGATGAGACAGATGGGAAAATCTTATATCTATCGGCTTCAATGAACACTAAAGATAAGTTCAAGGCTTTGAAAGATGGTAAATTGAATTACTTCCTTTCTGACAACATAGATGAAAAGAAACGTGGAACAAAATTAAAGGAACTTAATTAACGGACGGGTTAATATAAGTGTTGTACCTGATTCAAACAGGGGCTCGAAGACTAAACCAAGTCTTCTGGGATATTGTTTCCTTAAAGAGGTTTTTACATATCCCAACTAAAATGCGACATAATCAAAGAACTATTATAAATAATTATATGATAAAAATTAGAAACAACAAAAATCATATTACCAAATAATTCTGTATATTATTTGCTATCGAAGAGAAAAATTCATAAATTTTCTGAACCCTCGTAATGAAAAATTATCGTTGACTTAGCCTCGTTTTAATTTGTGCCTTTGTATTCTCTATTTTACCTTTTACGGGTTATATTATATTATATAACATTATTTTGAAATTTGCTTTTGTATTCTATATTTTACATTCTACGTGTTATATTATATTATTATATGGACATTTCAGTTATATAACTCGATACTTTTTCAATTAATGTCTTTATTTTATCTATTCTCCTAAAGCTGTGCTTCTTTTCTATTCCATATTTCTTCGCCATTTCCATTTCTATTCTAAGTTTTTTATAATCTTTATTTCTTTCAATTTTCTTTATTACTACATCCTTCTTTTTTTCTTCTAGCTTAAAAAAATCATTATTTATTTTATCGTCTTCTTCAAACAAAACCCAATATAAATATCTACTTGTAAGTTTTATTACTTCATTAGACAACAACTCTTCCGTTTTTCTTTGTATAAAAGTCTTTACCAAAAACTTTTTGTTTACAATCAGAAAAAGGTCTGTGTATTTCGACTTTAATAATTTCCAGTCCCAGTCTTCAGGTTCAATTAAGTAATCTATATGCGCTTTAATGTTGTACAGGCTCTGTTCGAAATCGGTTAAATATTTTCCAAAGTCTTGTTCTGTAATCTTCGAAATATCTTCTATGGAAATTTTTATTCTTTTAACCTTTGGTTTGTTAAAAACATCAAACACTTTCCATTTCCTACTATTAATTGCTTTTCTAGTTTTGTGATAAGTTTCTTTTTTGTATATTTCTAACATTCTTTTAACCCTTTCCAAATCTTCTTCACTAAGTAGTTTACTATTAACCTCAAGAAACCTTTGAAAAATGTCATACCGTATGAATTTCTTAAAAGTGTAAATAATAAAAGTAACAAAGTCGTTTCTAAAGAACAATAAAAGGGCCAACTTAACACATTTAAAATAGGCCTTAAAAATGCAGTTGAATTTCGAAGAAAATAAAATGTTCTTTATTTTTTCTTCTATATTTATTTTGTTTCTAATAAATATATTGTATGTGTTTGGTTCAGAGTCATCTATCGAACTAATTGTTGAAAGGTTTGTCAACAAATAAGTCTCGCACATATCTAAATACCAAGCTGTTTTGTGATTGTGTACTATATCAAATAGTGTGTTGAAGTTCTTCGCTATAATAGTTTTTAGTTCGGTGAACAACACTCTGAAAAGCCGTTCTTGTTGGTTCACTGCGAAAGTAGTCCGCTGTGCTAACACCTCCTTGTCAATGAAAATACTAGAGAATGAATTTAAGGACTTGGTTAGTTTTTGTAACTCTAAAAGGTAGTGGTCGTATGAATTGTCGTTTGATAGTGTGCCGTCGTAGAAAGAAGCGTAAAATAAATACTTGGGATAACTGTCTATAGAATCGTTCTTACTTTTAATAAGTTTTGAGGCGTTGTTTATTGTAGTATTCATGGCACCAATAAGGAGTATGAAGTATAAAATGATCATTGGTAAGAGTTTGAATTTGAAATTTTTATGCTGTTATCTGTGTAACTTAAAACTCTTATTTAAATTCATCATGTAATCTTTATGTATCAGAGAACTCATGTCATGGGTAATGCTCCAGATAGAGCCTGGTAGTCCGTTTATTTGTAATTTATCAAATTAGTAAAATAAAAAGTTAAAATTTTGAATGATCGGAAAACACTCTCCTACATCTCCAGTACAGCTTGAAAACCAATCCGTCAAGGCCATGCCATCTTCCGAACTATTAGAAAGCTATCTTCAACACAAAACCTATCAACACAAGATCAGAATGGTAAAAAGGGCTACAAAATTCCAAAACACTTACAAAAACAACCTATCACAAGACACCAAAAGATTTTCAGAGGAGCTTAAAAAAATAAGATCTCTTCCTCTCAGTCTCGGACATTTCAACGAAATGATAGACGATGACTACGGTATAATCAGTGCTTCTTCATGCCAAACTTTACTAGCGCGAGTAATGTCTACTGTTGACCGTGACAAACTCAAACCCAACGCTACTGTAGCACTACACAGATTATCCAGCGCTGTGATTGGTGTTATCCCTCCTGAAGCGGACTCGGAGCTAAACGCAGCATCAAACTCAATGCGTCTAAGTGCGTTGTCCGACTCAATAAGCAAAGAAGAACTACAAAGAAGAAAGAAACAAGGCGAAACTTTTGAACTTGGAGGTTATGAAGCTCAACAAAGGGAAATATACGAAGCACTTGAGTTGCCACTTATCGAGCCACAACTTTATAAGAAGCTAGGAATCGACCCTCCTAAAGGCGTTCTATTATACGGACCTCCGGGAACAGGAAAAACACTGGCAGCGAGGGCCGTTGCCGCAAAGTCTAACATTCCGTTTATAAAAGTTGTAGCGAGCGAATTTGTGCAAAAGTATCTAGGTGAAGGACCTAGAATGGTTAGGGACGTTTTTAGACTGGCGCGGGAGAAAGCCCCTTGTGTTGTATTCATAGATGAAATAGACGCTATTGGACAGAAGCGGTTCGACAGTCAGACGGGTGCGGATAGAGAAATACAAAGGATACTTATAGAGTTGCTAACTCAGATGGACGGGTTCGACGTACATGGTAATGTGAAGATTATGATGGCTACTAATCGAGCAGACACACTGGACCCAGCTTTGATGAGACCGGGAAGGCTGGACAGAAAGATAGAGTTTGGGTATCCGGACCAAAAGACAAAGCGAATGATATTTAATGTTTATACGAAGGAAATGGGAATTGGAGAAGATGTAGACATCGAAGAACTGATAAAGAAAAATGAAAAGATTACTGGGGCGGATATTAAGGCGATATGTAGAGAGGCAGGAATGTTGGCTATTAGAGATAATAGATATAGAGTTGGAATGGAAGATTTTAAAACAGCATACAATGAAGTAACAAGAAATATAGCACTGAGAACAGAAGAAGCAAAACATGCCTTTTATAAATAAAATAGAGGGATTAAAAGCCAAACTTGAAAGATTTATTATTCAACAACACAATATTAAAGTAAGGATTTCAAACGATAAATCGACAACCAGAACAGAATAACAAAATTATGCTTTTACTTATTATATTAGCACTGTTTTGTAAATGGATCATTAACCATCAAACTACACTAACTTGTCTTCAAATTAGGAATACAGAGATTGAAAAAGACATGCTTCCAAAGAATTTTTTCCAATTCAATCTAGTTCAAATAAATTTCGACTGCACAAAGCCTTATTTGGCCAAATCAGCATGCTTACACTCTGTATCCAATGCATCCGTACATGTATTTAAAACATCAAAGAATTTACAGCGCAAAGTTTTGGAATATTGGAACAATATAATTTTTTTCAGATACCGTGACGATCACATAGCTCAAACAGAACATACAAAAAACATTATAAACGTTTTAAGCACTTACATCCACCCATCAAATACATATGTGAAGGAAACTATATATAACAAAGGGAAACTACTTGTTCCAACGAAGCCTTTTGTTAAAACAAAGTACAACATCCACAGAAGAAATCATATTAAAAGAGGAACTGAAGTAACTTACTACTTGGCCATCCCAATCAATAAACACAAAACACTTTACTACCAATATGATGTTACAAAGAAAAACAACATCTTTACCGTTTCTAATGTAGCAGAAACCGATTCCTTTGCGTATATTTGCAACAGAGAAAACACCAGCACAGAAATTAAGCAAGAATTCAACAAGTTACTTGATTTAGTAAACAAAAACATCGACATTTCAACCAAATCAGATAAATTATATTTGATAGACGTACATCTTATACAATATCATAGTTACAAGACCAGTTTATTAGAGAAGCACTTATCTAAATGGTCTATATTAGAAAATATTACACCTTATGAATGTAAAGATAGAATTATAATCGACAAATATTTAGGAAGGCTCTTTATTCATGAGAATGCTGCAAAATCAGACGAAAAAAACAGAAATATATCCATTAAACTTAAAAATATTCGCTTAGAGGATACAGACACCAAACCAAAAAGAAAGTCAATTAAATAAATTTTGTAAATTAGCTTTTTTGTTTAATAACAACATTGAAATAAAATAAATCAATTTTATTTAAACTCTAAATGTCTAGAATAATTAATTATTAAAAATCATATAATATTACGTCACCAATCCATAGAGAGTAAAAATATATCTACCAATTCTCCCAAAGTTTCGTTCAAATGTTTTACAACATACATAAATTTTTCCACTTCACGTTCATGCACATCTTTCTCTGTAATTTCCAGCAACGTATTTAATTCTTTCCAGTTCAATATATCAATAAAATCTCTGAACTGGTACACGGCTTCTTCGTTCATTTTTAGTATGGTTTCTACATGCCTAGTAGCAAACACTGATTTTTTAATACCAAGTTCAATCTTTTGTTTTGTCTCTTTTATTTCAAAGAGAACCATCATTACATTCACAACGCTTTCATAAAACACAATATTCGCTGCCTGAATGAAAAAGGAAACAAACCTTTTCAACAATTTGTCTATTGCAGCTTGTGATTGATGTTCTACATTCTTTGAAAGTTCTATAACATGCTCTCTTTCACGTTTATCTATAAATGCAAACACCAACTTTGTAAAAGCAGCATAGTTTTTAAAGGTCTTACTCATTGGCCCGTCCGAGTCCAATCTTATAGAGTGTTTGTCTACTAAATAGTCGAGTTTACACATTATTCGACTTTCGACTTCTAAGATTTGTCCAAAAACGAGCCCATTAAAGAACGTTCCGTAACTTCCTCTGATCCACGAGTCGTGTAGAAAAATGTGATCGTCTAAAGAGAAGAAGTTTTCAAAACAAGCATCGAACGTCTTTCGGAAAAGCTTTATTGAGTTAATGTAAATCCTTAGCCATATTATAATTTGGTCAAAATCTGTTGATTTGTACTCACGCAGAAAGGAAAAGTTGGTGTGATCGTCTACAGTCTTTAACTTCATAATACATTGCGGTAAATTTGTATGATCAGTTTTATACATAGCTTCCAATCCGGTAGGAGGATAGTCTAGGAGACCATCGAAATATCCAGGTTTGTTTCCTTTATACAATTTTTTGAAGTGGGAACAGTTGTTTATTTTGGCGAGGTCGTCGATGGATGAATGTAAGACGAAGATAAACAGCCATAATGAAAGTATGGGCTTCACGATAAAGGTCATTCAAGTTTGAATTTCATAGAGCTCGAGTTTGTGAAATAGGAACATATCAGAAATGAGATATAAGTATCTATTTTGTGCAAATGAGAAGAATCTTCAATATCAAGTGCTGTTTCTATTTAGGGACTGAGTTAGGAATGTTCGATATTCTAGAGTTTAAAATTTTTAAATGGTAAATAAAAGTTACAAAACAAAGGGGAATCATTAGTACACCAAAAAGCAACAATAGCGGGATTGGTTAGTTATAGAATGTTTGTTTAAAAATATTTTTCAAAATTTAAAAGTTTAATCTTTCATGACATTTCCAGAACTAGACGCAAAGACAGAGCAAACACCCATCGGCAAAATGAAGAACGACCAATACGTCACTGTTGTGGGTCGTAAGAAAACAGCACAGGCGACAGCCTACATAAGACACGGAACAGGTCGTATCACTGTGAACAAAAAGCCTTTAGACTTGTTCACAAACAAAGTTCTCGTAGCCAAATTGTACGACCCTATAAACATTATTGGGACGTCATACTTCAAGCAGTTCGACATAAGCATCCACGTCAAGGGCGGAGGATCCGTCACCCAAGTGTACGCCGTCCGAATGGCCATAGCCAGAGCTATAGTCGCGTACTACCAGAAGTATGTAGATGAAACAATCAAACAAGAAATAAAGACAAAATTCTTGAACTTTGATAAGAGTTTATTGGTTGTGGATACAAGAAGAGCATTGCCAAAGTTGTTTGGTGGTAAAGGAAACAGACACAGATTTAGGAAGAGTTTCCGTTAAATGCTTAAATGTGCTAGGGTAAATAAAATAAAGTATTATTAAATTAATGATCTGAATAATGAGATTTACTTAGTTTCCACAAGAAACCACTTTTTGTGACGCTTTTATAGTGATTTTTGTCATAGTATGCTGCGTTTTATTATGTTAAAGAACAGATCTCGGTTTAGTTTTTGTAATATGTGTTGTCTAGAGTGAATTATATGGAATTATATCCAACTTAGTTTTAAATTTTTGTTTATGGTTTATACTTCGTGTAGACATATATACATGGCTATCCTGATTATATAAACGCACTATTTGTTTATATTGATCTATTGTTGGATGGCTTGGTTGCATTATGTTTTGAAATTTTATTTCTTAAACTATCTACTTCTACCCACCAAGCCATACAGCCTCAATAACAACACGAATTCGGTTGCAACTATTCCCATTAGACGAATACTTGATATAAACGGAACACAAACAGAATATAACCCAGTCAGACATCATTAACACAATAACTTCCACAATTAGCGTAAGGATGAAGTAGAAGTTATAATACAAAGAAATAATATACTGGCTTGTCTTCTAACATTCACTATTCACGCATATTATCTTCTGCATTACGTGTTTTGATTACGGTGAGAGATGACTTCTCAATTCGTTCTGAATATCTTGTTTGTGAGCACTTTCTCTTGCATACGAATGATATCCTTCCATAATAATAATATTACAAACAAAAGTCAATTGGAAAGTTTATTGATCTGGAAATTGTTACACAAAGTTATAATACTGACATATTCGCTAGGAACTTATTAAAAAGACTTTGAAATTTAATAGAAGAACAATCAGAACCTTATTTCTTTATGTATAATCAGTTTGTTTTGAGGTTAACGGCTATTTCATAGAAACATATTATACTATAAATTAAAAACATGAGCAAAGATCAAAGGTATATTTTCAAAACAATTTAATAATAATAAAAACTACAATAATAAGTTTATTATAATAACAAATGTGTGTGTTCAAATAATTATTTAGTAATTGAAATGTCGTTATTTTCGAGCTTATCTATTATATTGTCTAAAAATGCCTTCTTAACTTCGCGCTTTTCTTTGTTATCCAAAAGCAAGTGTTTAATTTTATCTGTCAAAATCTTTATAAAGTTCTGATTTTTCTTAGGTTTCTTCAAATTATCAATAGCCGAATAGTTTGTTTCCATGGCTGATATTGAATAAAATTTGGTACTATCTATCCTGGTATTAAGTACTTCATCTCTCCTCTTTAATATTACTTCAACGTCTTTTTCATTGTGATTTGACAATATTTTCTTTTCTTTCATGAGCTCATTTCGAGAATAACTGTCAAATGTGATGTCAATTATCGGAAAATCTTGTTCTTTAATAAAGTGTGCTTTTGTCCATCTCGCAGGTGTTAATTTCAAGAAATCATATATATCAAGGTTAAACTTCAAGTAACATGTGTGGCAAATGATTCCATACACACAATATAAACGACAATCTTCTTTATATTCAATATCTTCGTCGTTGCAAGTTTTCTTAGCGAACATCAACGCAGATACTCTGGTCAAGGAATTTTCAAGTAATTTAATATCTTCTTGCCCACTAAACTGCCTTGAACTTTTCAAATAAGCTCTAATTGTATCATAGTTCTTCTCCCTTCTTTGCAAGTTTAACATTTTATAGAGTCTTGTAAAGAAAATTTTAATTTTTAGTTTTCTTTTAAATTTGTGTTTTATCATAGAATTCAAGCCTTCGGCTCTATTATTCGTTTTAGACGAGTAATCATGCATATTATACATGAAAAACGATACGCACTCGCTTTTAATACCCCCCCAATTCTCATTATAATATTCTTTTACAATTGGGTTAAGCTTTTCTAGTACTTCATCATACGCATTTTCATTGTTACATGTGAATAGAATTTTTATTAACTTCATTTCCTGTTTCCTGGCTTTTTTACTCATCTTTAAGGTTGTAAACTTTCGTTTAAAAGCCTGGCATATATGGAAATAACAAAGACGGAGAGATGATAATGGGAAATAGTTGCGCAGGATCTTCCTCTCTGTTAGATCCTTGTCTGTTAGGATTAACCTAGGCAACATCATATCATTCTCTTGTTTAAAAGTGTCAAAGAAATATGAAATTGTTTCATAACATTCGGCCTTACTGGCAAAAATTAGCACGGGCTCCGTCTTTAACTCACTGTTAATAATGCTCAGAATGAATATGGTGTAAGATTTCGTTGTTAGTTTGTATTTTCCATCTAAGAACATAACATCACTAAATTTTGCATATAACATTTTCATATATGCGTCCTGAAAATATAGTCCAATTTTGAGGTTATCGGAGTTGTATATTGGAACAAAATAACCCAGTAAATTCATTATCATATAGGTCTTCATTTCTTCTTGTTCTAACTCTGTATTAAATTGTTTTGCCTTCATATATGCGTCATTGTAATTAATTTTCCCATGTTGAGCATTTACGGTGGTTATTACATTTCTAAGAGGCGCTTCTAAGTTGACACCCATTTTCAACTTGCTTAAAAAAGAGAAGACTCATATTCAGAGCCTTTTACTATCTTACGAAGGCTCGCATTCCCATGATTGTCGTGGGGTTGGTATGTTTTAACATCCAAGTATCTGAAATTACAGATTATAACAAGAAGGAAGCCACACCCTGTTTTTTGGACAGTGTATTGATGCTTTTCATATCAGAAGTTTTCTCATCTGTCGGCTCAACGTTTATTCCAAATTCACAATTAAACTGGACAGTCTTATAAACAAATCTATTTAATAGATTGTTTAACTTTGTTGCTTTCTTGCTGGATTTATAAGCCTGTATCATTGACAACGTTCTCATTACAACATTGATATCACCGACTTCGTTGATAAATAAATTGAGCTTCAATTAAAAGTCCTTATAATTGTTAAATCTTTCTCCTTCGAAAAATTCCCATTCACTATGCTCTGGGTATGTGCCACCAATTTGCGATAAAGGATAAACTATGTTAGGCTTATCTGCCTCTTTCGCCCTCAATAGTTGAGTTAGAAGATGAGAGCAAAGATTGAGTTCTGGGCGTCTGTGTGATAGAAACTAGACGATCTTCCATTTATTTACTTTTTGAAAATTTTGAACAATACTAAAGTGGGGAAAGAAGTATCATCTTGGTAGCTAGTCGTGTATGTATGTAAACATGCTCTTTTGT
>JASNJN010000994.1:0-11302 GCA_030180075.1 Mikrocytos mackini
GCCCATATTTTTATCAATAAACTTTAAAACACCACTCGCAACTATTTTTTTAAAAATAAAAATAACATAAAAAAATTTATTCACAATAAAATTTCTTCGATTTTTCGTACGAATAATTTTGCAATATCGTACGAATAGTTTTGCAATATCGTACGAACAGTTTTGCAATATCGTACGAAAGTTTTGCAATATCGTACGAATAGTTTTGCAAACGTCTATATATTCCGAACCCTAAAATCACCAATATTATATTGAAACCATATAAACAATAGATCTTTGATAGATAAATAATTTGTTAGCATTTAAAATTAAACAAAAGTTCGAATTCTACAAAACTTTATTATATCGAGTGTTAATTATACTTGGTCTTCACCATTCAACCAATCCCAATATCACTATTCTCCGTTCTCCTTCTTATATTGGGTTTATTATTGATCAGTAATTTATAAACTTATATAGAAATATATCATAAACCCAAGATATTTCTATATTTCCTACACAAATGCCATTCAAACTACAATTAACCTGGATTCTTTGTTGTTTGATTTCAAATAATCCAGTAATAAACTCGTATCTAAACAAATATACAGCTTCTTGGAATATTGGACTTATGATACCTTCTTGGTTTACACATAGAATTGTATACCCTGATCTTCCTTCCATACGAATTCCCTTACTTCTTATATTCTTCAAGTGTCTTGATAAATACAACGTATGGCCGAAGTTATTTGTACACGACTTTGTTTTCAACTTATTGAAATCGACACCTCCAGAAGATATTATAACTACGAATCATGTGGTTAATTTTATTAACTCCAAAAGTATTACAGTTGGTGTTCCATCAGGTTTACTTGGCTTCTACTTAATTCACAGGAAACAACAAGTACGTGTTAAGTTAAGGAAAATCCAAAGCATCTCTTTGTTGTTACAGGAATTGCAGAATGGCCCGGTTTTAGCTGAACTTGACTCTACATTTGATCTAGAGTTCGTGACAGTAACTTCAACTTCGTTTCAAACGGAGTCTACTCAACATATAAGACCAAGAAATCAGTTTGTTATAATCAGTAGCTTTGGTAAAGACGAAATAGGCTCGTATTATTTCATAGTCGCAGCATATGACAGAGATGATAATGCTTTAGTGTTGAACAAATTAAACTACGATAGTGTAGAAAACTCTTTCAATGTTATAAATGATAGGTCTATTTTATATACAGTTTGGAGCCTGGAGATAGGCTCAATATAGGGATTAGAGTAACTAATTGTGAATTGTGGCCTTCTTTTCTGTTTTCGTGTTCTAGGTATAAAAATTAATCTATGACATTTGAGTATGCTTGACAACACTATATAAACTAGTACTTTCCAGTAGTCTTTTGTATAGTCCGAGAATTCTACCAGTTGTAACTTTTATAAATTTTAAATTTTAAATGGCAAAACAGCTTATTACAATACAGGTTGGACAATGTGGGAATCAGATAGGCGCAGAGTTTCTACACCGTGCCTCTCGTGAGCATGGGCTCTTACAATTACAACAAACTTTAGCAACCGCTCAAGTTCCCAAAGTTAGTAGACTATACAAAGACGACAAAGAAGTATTGTTTTATGAATCCGAAGAAGGTAGTTATGTATCTAGGTCCATATTCATAGACTCAGAACCCCGTGTAATATCCCAGTTGAACAATTCTCCGATATCGAATTTCATCAACCCAAACAACATCGTAATGCCCACGAACGGGCTCGGCGCTGGAAACAATTGGGCTTGTGGTAACTATATAGCGGCTTCATCAGATGCGGAGAAGATATTTGATGTAATTGACAAAGAAAAAGAAAACGCGGACCAATTGGAAGGCATTGTATTACTACACAGTGTGTCAGGAGGAACGGGAAGTGGTGCAGGCTCTCATTTATTGGCCAAATTAAAAGAAGATGAGCCCTCCCTCCCTATTATGGCAGTAAGTGTTCTCCCCAACACGGGAGATAAAGTTATTAACGATGTGGTTGTGCACCCTTACAATGCCATTCTTACTATCAGTAGATTAAACCAATACACTGATGCATTTATAGCAATAGACAACGGAAGTCTACAGAAAAAAGCTAATTCTCTATTGACTACGAGTAGAAAGAAGAATAAGGCGAGCGAAGTAAATGCTGTGTCTCCTTTTGAGAAAGTGAACAAACAAATAGCAAACATAGTTTCTTCTATTTCTTTCAACTCTAGGTTTCCAGGATATTTTGGAACTAATGCAAACTACAATTTGAAAGGGCTTATCAATTCTACAGTTGTGATACCAAATTGTAACCTTTTATCGGTTAATCAAAGCCGAGGGTGTCTTCCTACAACAAGATCAGCCAAAAATCAGATATCAAGTGTGGTTAGTAAGCTAGTGGATCAAATAGGATTCTCTTACCCCATTGATTTCAAAGATGGTATAACGCACAGTGCTCTCACAATGATAAATATTGCAAACAAACAATTTGTGGATAATAAACTGGGGAATTTAGCCGAAGATGTGTATGAATCAAGAGAAAGAATTAGGAAGAACAAAAACATAAAATTCTTTGACTGGATACCCACAGGACTTAGGACAACGATAAACACGACTTCTCCTTATTTGGAAGGGGAAAATCATACTGGTGGGTTCATGTATATTAATAATAGTAGCTGTGTAAAAGCCCTGGAAAAAACACTGAATGATTTTGATAAGTTAAAAAAGAAAAAAGCTTTCTTGAGCGAATTTAAAAAAGTAGATTTAGATATAGACATAATGGGTGAAATGGAAGATGCAAGAGAGGTTGTATTCGATATGATAGATGAATATAAAAACACCGAACAAGAAGATTATTTAAATTTATAAATTCATAATTTACACAATAAATCATCAAAATATTTTATAAGTAAAATGTGTTTAGTAAAATTGGAATATTAATATAAAGTGACTTCAAAATTGTACACAAATTTAAAGTGTTTAAGTGTTTTTGTAATGGAAATTAAATTTATTATTCCCTTATTCGATATTTACAAAATATTTATTTTATCTATTTTCTTAATCATCATCAGATATAACCTTAATAACCTTACCCGTTCTAGGGCTATACTCATTTAAGAATAATTTCTTAGATTCATCAAACCAGCCCTCGGCCTGCGAAAGACACTTCTTCCCGGTTTTACTTAGTTGTTTGATAACGAAATTATCAATATTGTTTCTGTTTATCAAATCCTTTCCATTATTATAGTAGGCTACTTGTTTTCTTCTTTTTCTATTTCCTATTAGATTATTTCCCTTTCCTTGTGTTCCACATTTATATTGAAAGTTAATTCCTACTAAATACGTTGGCTTGTTTTTTACTTTTAATGTTTCGTAGTGCCTCTCCAATATTTGTCTTATTCCTTGGTCTCTGTCCATATATTCGTACTGGCAATCAAATAACTGGTATTCAAAAATAAAGACATATTCAACAGTTTCAATAAACCCGCCTGCTTTATGTCCGAGCTCTGTTTTAATCTGTGGAGTAATCATGATATGACATGCATTCAGAATAGCTGTAAATATTATTCCAAACAACTTTTCATAAAGCCTTGTCTCTTCATTTGCAATTAATCCAGAGAATAATTCTCTAACCTCCTTAAAAAACTCATACCATTCGCCATTTTCAAAACATTCTTTTACTTTATTTCTTTGTTTACTTCCCATATTTTTAAGTTTGTTTTTATAAATCCCTACTACAATACTTTCATAATTTTGTTTCACCTCCTTATTAGGAAAATACTATGTATACGCACTACTTCCGTTAAGTTCGTATTCACTCTTAATAGTAAGCAATCCTGTTTGATACAGAACGGCAATTGCCCTGACTTCGTCGCCTGTTGTTATTAGTGGAGACTGAAAAAGATTTACCTCAGGTATTTCCCTAATTTCTTCATCAACTTGCATTTTTAAGAAGATTTTTGGATATTTCCAAATTTCATCGAATTGTATTTCTGAATTCAAACTATTCATCCAATGATTTTTTATTCTATTTTTGCAAAAGCTTTCAACTATGGAAAGTGTGTTGTATACTGTTGTTTCTGCATCTGAAAATCTGTAACCATTATACCATTCTTCTAATCTATCCATAACAAATGTAACAAGCGCTGTTTTATTTTTTGGTAAGCGCGAAGGGTTGTGTCTAGTAATACCCTTCGCCAGATTTTCAAACATTTCATAATTTAGTGTGTCTTCTATTTCTTTTTTTGTGAAGCCAACGAGTGCAGAATATTGTGGCCCAAGCGATAAATTAGTAATATCCGGTGACCAGGTAAATATATCGGTAAATGAGACCGTTGTAATGCCTGTTATAAGTTTTAGCTGTATATGATCTGCTTTATCTTTTAACACATTGTAAAACTCCTGAATAAGATCTTTCATATTACTCTTTTGTAAATCCGAATCGAAGGTTGAATCTCGAAATATAGCATCATATTCATCAATTAAGACAATGACTTTCGATTCATATCCGTTTCCCAGAGTGGTTAAAATATCAAATAAATCATCCAAATATGATGACATGTCTGTGACACTTTTTGGATCTTCTAATTTTGTTTCTTTGTTATATGTTTTTGCTATTTTGTAGATTTTTTTTATTATTCGGTTCTTTACCACTTTGCTATCTTTATTGGCGATCCATTTGAAATCAAAATGGATAACAGCATGTTTTGGCCAGGGATACATAACTCTTTTCCGTATACCAGCCACGCCCTTTCCTTTTATTATATTTCCATCATTATCCATGTTTATTTATCATTGGTTGGTCATATATATAAGTTCCTTTAAAATATTGTCGTGAAGAAGGCCCTTTGAAAATGAGTTTGAGGAAATTTATAGTCACTGTTTTTCCAAATCTACGCGGTCTTATAAAAATTCCTTTCGGATCACTTGTTATTAACAACATGTATTGCTTTGTCTTGTCTATGTACGATTTTGATTTCAAAAGGGATATTGGATCTACTATGTTTACTGAAGAATCAAAGTTCCTAACTTTCATGGGTTTAAATATGGGAGTGTTCTTTTGTTGCTGAGGCATTTGTTTAATATTTGGTGTTCTAGTATTTTAGATAGGCTGTGTTCTATTTTTTAATGGAAAATGAAATCCAAAAATAGAAAAATAAAGAAGTATCTTTGTTACATTACCCAAAGTGCCTCTTTTGGAAATATTGATTTCAACTATTAAATAGATAACAAGCTACCTGTATATGTGATAGTGTGGTAAAATGTATTTTATTAACAAAAAAGAATGTTCCCCATATTTTTCAAAATTATTTTCAAACTTTGTTTTTGATTTTCATTTACAAGACTTATGGTGCAAGAAAGAAAGAACTCAGTCATTGAACGTATAAATCTCGACAAAAGATGCTTCCATTTAAACAACACAACTTTTGACAGTACCCACACGAAATGTTACACGTGCAACCCGAAAACAAAGTTCATCCCAAACATTGTGAACACTAATAAATATACCAGGTTAACAGCACTGCCACTTAGTTTGTGGGTCCAACTGAAGAAGCCTGCAAACTTGTATTTCATCACCACTGCATTCTTAACTTTAATCAAGAACTCCCCACTTAACCCTATATTCTCTTTCTTCCCTATAATATTCATCATAATACTTTCAATGATAAAAGACCTTTTAGAAGATTATTCTCGCTTCAAAAGTGACGTGGTCATAAACGAGAAACCCACCCATGCATTTAAGAATAACACATTTAAGAAGATATTTTGGAAAGACATTTTCCCTGGAGATATTGTACTTATCGAAGAGGGTGAGACGTTTCCGGTAGACTTTCTGATTTTGGGCAGCTCTGATAACTCAGGCGTCGCATTTATAGAGACATCTGGCTTTGATGGGGAGACCAACTTGAAAATAAGACACGCTTCTCCGTTGTTACTTCAGAAGGGAGCAGCTAAAGAACAAATAGCCAATATGTTTTACACGATAGAAATGGGCGCACCTTCCAAAGTGCTTGATTCGTCTGGTTGGGATGGCATAGTTACTAAAGACGGTGAAATGATCCCACTAACGGCCACCCAGTTCATCCCAAGGTCATGTGTGCTCAAAAACACAAAGTGGTGCATTGGTGTTGCGGTTTACACAGGGAAGGAGACAAAGCTCGCACTAAATAGTTTGAAGACCAAAACAAAAACCTCCTCTATATCAAAGAAAGTCGACTATGTTGTGATCATACTTGTTTTGTTCCAGCTAATGTACGCTATCATTTCCTTTGGTTTGTTTTTACTCTGGCGTAATCGGAGGTACAACACATTCTGGTACTTAACACAGGATAAAGAAGGAAAAGTCGCCACAGATGAAAGCAGTCTTTACCTTGGACAGTTCATCAGTTTCATAATTGTTTCTTTGAACTTGATACCAATCTCTCTATACATAATGCTTGATATGATAAGATTAATTCAAGCAATATTTATAAACTATGATCTTTCTATGTACGACACAGAAAAGAGTAAGTTCCCAGTAGTGAGATCTTCTGGATTGAACGAAGACCTGGGCCGAGTCTCTTACCTATTTACAGATAAAACAGGAACTCTAACCGAGAACAAAATGTTCTTCAGAAATTGTTTAATAGCCAGTGATTATAATAAAACGTACGGCGCGGAAGAACAGGAGTTTAAACCAACAGACTCTATCATAATACCTAACAATCACATGAACAAACTGATTAGACCACAACCTACACATAAGTACTATACACTACCCGAAGGGATCAACAGTGCCGATGATAAGTTTAAGGACAGTGAGTTCTTTAATTTAGTAAAGAATGATAGCGTGGCGGGAAGCAACATTGATGACTTTATGCTAACCCTTGCTTCATGTCATACAGTACTGGCATATGTTTGCAAAGACAACGACATTGACTATCAAGCATCTAGTCCGGATGAGCGTTGTTTAGTCTTACAAAGCGCTAAGTACGGTTATTATTTTTATGGAAGGAAGTCTGAGCAACTGTCAATAGGTAACCAGAGATTCGACGGACAGATAATACTTATAAACATAAAGGGTCGCCAGCATTTATTTGAGGTACTTGATATCATAGAGTTCACCAGCGATAGAAAAAGGATGAGCGTTATCGTGAAGGACCCCAGAGACAACAAAATAAAGATATTCTGCAAAGGAGCGGACAGTGTGATACACAGTAACTTACTTGAATCGGAAAAGGAAACATTCAATCATTCCAAATCTAAATTAAACGACTTTGCCAGAAAAGGACTGAGGACTCTTTGTTTGGCCTCTAAGATTATCACAGAGGAAGAATTCCTGGAATGGAGGGATACCAAGGATAATGACAAGTTAGAGTCCGGATTGAACTTTGTCGGCGTAACAGGAATAGAGGACAGTTTGCAGGAAGGAGTACCTGATACAGTAAAGAGTCTTTTGTTGGCTAACATACAGATTTGGGTGCTTACTGGTGACAAAGTTGAAACAGCCATCAACATAGCCAGGTCTGCCAAAATTATTCCCCCACATTTGTCAAAAGAAAACTTGCTTGTTATAAAGAGCGCTAGTGCTGTWMRWACCCGMAACAAGTGCAAAATATGGTCAGCTACAAGGGTACGCATCATCCGATCTACCAATGGAATACATCGGTATAGATCTCATGGGTCCCCTGGAGGCTACAGAATTCGAAACCAAGGAATTCGCTAGTAAATTTCATATATTAACGATCACCTGTCTCTGCACTCACTGGACAGGAGTAGCGGTGGTCTACAGTATAACGGCGGACACAGTAAAGATAGCGCTTCAGAAAACATGGATCCTCAAACATGGAAAACCTGGTAGGATCCTAAGCGATAACGGAAAACAATTCCGTTCTAAGAAGCTTACTGCCTTCTGCAAGGAAAAGCAGATTAGACATTACAAAACTTCAATTTACAACCCTACTTGCAACGGGATCAAAGAGCGCTCTCATCAAGTAATTGCAGCCGTACTGAGACAAAACACAGGATGTGACATTTCAGAGCTACCTAAGTTAATTTCAAGAAGACTTAATAATGTAGCCAACCGAATTTCACACCTATCGCCATATGAAAGGCTGAACAATACAAGCAGACTTGACCCCTTAAAACGAGATATTAAAGCTTTTATCGAGAAGAGGGAAGAAATTGTGAAGAGTTATAAAGAGCATCAAATTGAAAAGAAAAACAAGAAACGCGTCACAATGGAATATAACGTAGGCGACCATATTCTCATTAAAAAGCACATACGAGGCAAACTAGATGATTATTGGATTGGTCCCTTGGTGATCGAAAAAATAAACACAAACGGACAACAGGTCGAAATAACAAGAGATCGACGAATTGTTAAGGAGAACATAAAGAATATTAAACCTTTTTTGGAGAAAGGAGGGGTAGAATGTGGTATCCTCGCATACCAGATTGTTTAAAAGGATAATAATTAAATATTAAATAAAAATGAAGATCTACAAATCTCTGTTCAACGTGCTTCTGACACGCAATGGTAACCACGAGGGTTACGACATATACAAAATATAAAAATCAATTGGATATGAATAAAAGTTGTTGTATCTACCAAAAAATTTCGTTCAAAATAAAATATTTAAACATGTGAAGTGATATTAGTACATATCTGATACATATGTGTCGGATCCCAGCAGTTGAATAGTCAACTGGAATCCAACGGCTCCAAGGTGTCCATGCCTGTATGAAACCTTTTTCCCACAGGGTTTTGTAGGTCTAACTAAAAAGGGCTAACTGATTTTTTGAAGCCAACATCCAATTATGGGAAATGTAAGTAATTATAAATAACAATATATATTGTAGGAATTAGCTGTGAGGTTAATTTCTAAAGAATTTAAAAAGTTATATTTATTTAGAAATATAGGGGATAACGCCCCGGGCATCCGAGTTAGTATGCATTGACTATATGTAGCCAATGCATCCACTCTACACCTCCTGTCTTAAGTTTCTTAGTACCATACTCAGAAACCCTGCCAACCAATCATCTCGGCCATCTTTTATTATTTCCACCGTAATGGCCGATCTTGAGGTAGCTTTGACTTTGAACGGACCTTTAAATTTTCCAGGCGCTGTTTTTATGTGAACCTCGTTGCGGGGCTGGTATGGCTTTCTTTTTACTGCCCTACGTAGGTCGTGATTTCTTTTCATAGCTGCCTGCTTTCTTTCTACGACGGCCGGTTCAATTATTTTTACTTTTCTTTTGGGTTCTGGTGTTTCACCTAGACAGGAGTAAGTTCTAATTACTTTAGCCCTTTTCCTTAGTGCTCTGTCTTCGGCACTTTCAGTCACTTCATCTCTTATGTCTACTCCGTACGCCGGTATTTCTTGACGGCGGTTTACCTGGGTGTTTACTCTATCTTCCTTCTCCTCCCTTAAGACTGTCGCCTCGCGATCAATCTGGTTTTCGGAGTTACTTTCTGGTGGGGCCAGAAGTGCTAATTTGTCTCGCATGGGCCTTCCAAACATTGCTTCGAAAGGACTTACTCCTGTGGTAGTGTACGGAGTGGCTCTGTAATTGGTTACAGTGTTCTCAATAGTTTTCATTATTGGCCATTTGTTTGACTCGGCTTCTTCAATTTTTCTGCTAAAACTCGGTTAAATCTTTCAACTAACCCATTTTGTTGAGGGTTGTATACGGGCACCTTATTGTGGTCGATGCCGTTGTTCTTCATGAACAATTTGAATTCCTTGCTCGTGAACTGTTTTCCATTGTCGGATACTAGCTCATTCGGCAGGCCAAACCTTCTAAAGGTTGTTTCTAGGAAGTTGATTACTTTGGCCGAGGTAATTTTTGTCATGCTGCAAACCTCTGCCCACTTGGTATAATAATCCATAACTACCAGTAAAATTTTTGTATCTGTTGTTTTAAACGGTCCTTTTATGTCTACTGCGATTTTTTTCCAAGGTCCACTTGGCAATGGTATAGGTACCATTGGTGTTTCGCGTATAACTTTAGTTCTTGCAGAATTTTTGCATACTGTGCAGGATTTCACAAACTCCATCACGTCTTTTCCCCATCCCGGCCACCAGAACATTTCTTCGACTCGACGCTTAGTTCGGTTGATGCCCTGATGTACCTCGTGGGCTTCACTGATTATCTTCGTTCTAACTGATTCATCGGGTACGAATCGGCAATTGTTGAAGAATAATCGTCCCTTGTTTGTTGTTAATTTACTAAGGTGTTTGTAGTACTCTTTGAATCTATCCCGATTCACTTTGTCCCAAGAATTACTATTAATAACCTTTACTAGGGTACGTAGGTTGCCTTGGTACTCTACTATTTCAGTCCCTGTATCTTTTTGTAGTGTTGTAAAAGATAATTATTTGAACAAAAGTTGTCTTCACAGTCGATACAAGTTATAGTAGGAACAGTTTTTGGTGTTAAGGGGGTGGTTACAAAGTTCTTTATTTTCATAGGTTGCTGGGTGGGCGCAAATTCTAAACACTTGGGTTTCTTCTTTATATCTTGGGGGTTTTGTATTGTGTCGGAATTATGCGGATTAGTATCTGGGTTAAACTTCATGGGAATTGGTATTTCGTTGTTGTATAGTTTTCTTTCATTTTCTTTGTGTTCTTTTATTGGGGTTACCGTTTCAGATTGTCGCTCATTTAGTCGTTATTTGCTATTGTCTTTGTAATGTGATGAAGGTAGGAAGTTGTGTTTAATTTGGTTAGCTGTGTTAGAATCGTTATGTGCATTATAAGGGGAAATGGAATGATTTGTATTTGAATTAGCATTTTGTTTCTCTAAAGATTGAGGATTCCATTCTACTTCTCCACAATTCGAAACCAAATGAGTAGAATCAACCTGTGATTGACAGGTGTCTGTAACACTTTTAGCTTTTTTGAGGTCGTCTATTAATGTCTTCCTTGAGAAATCGTTGTGTCTGTGTGAATGATGGTCTTGGAAGAGCTTTTCATTGTTGTCGGAGCTTATCTCCCCCTTATGGACTTTAGTAATATGGCACCGAACGGCCCTAAGGGTTGCAAAGTCGTCTTGACAGTATTTGCATCTAACCATAAGTTTTGAAAATTTTAATTTTTAAAATACATGTATCATAAACAGTTGAATGATTAAACAAATCTAACCCGCTCGAATTAAACTAAAACAATCCAATAAACCCCTTGGCTTTTCTCAAAATCAATTTGTGTGCTCTAAAATCGATGTTAATGCGATGAAATACGAAACTCAATAAATATTTMGAACTTGTRTAATCCTAGATCAGATTTAGGGTTTCCATTAAGACTTTCAAAATTATCCAGTTGAAACGACTGCAGCG
>JASNJN010000999.1:0-17607 GCA_030180075.1 Mikrocytos mackini
TATAACTGGTTTTTAAAATTTGGTTGAGTTTGTCAACATTGATAACATATGGATGCATTCCACTCACTCCTACGTTATTGGGACCGTTGGTCCCCGCGGTTATAGCGTTAACGGAGTGGTTGTTGATATTCTCTCCTGGACTCGTGGACCCGTTGGGGCCCTGTTTTCCAGGTTTCTGTGGATCGACTAGGTTCGAACCTGCCGCGGCCTGTTTAGGCCTTTCGCTCGACATTGACCCTAACCCCTCTACGGTGGGGTTGTCCGGTGTGACGATATTCATGCCAATGGCTTTTTTCTGAAAATTTAAATTTTCTGTGTAATGTCATGTTACTCTATGATTTTTGGAGTTTGGGCTAGAAAATTCCAGCCCAAAGTCCGAGTGTCCTGTAATTTTCTAGCCCAAAAATCCTCGATTTTTGTGAAAAATAGCCTGAAAATAACACTTTTATTTTTCAAAAAATTACAGCCCAAATTTCGGGCAGGACAAAAAAATCCAGTCTCTTCGAAAAGCACATCCTTGTTGCAAATAATGGTATTAGAACGACAGGAACAATTAAACCATTAAATAAAGCTTCAAAGGGACGTCGGTTGCAAAGGGTTAAAAATATAAATATTGACTTTTTATTGGAAATTATGGTAAGTTTACCAACATTTGTAGAAAAGAAATATCAATGATTTACGTGCTGGGAGTGTCGTCCAGTGACCTTAGCACGCTTGTAGTCTCCTTTATAAGAAGTTCTATAGGGTGGCATTTTCTAAAGTATTTAACTTTTGTATTTATTTACTTAGCAAGATGGTCTAGACGTGATCAAGGGCACGTCAATGATATACGAAATTTAATAGAGTAGGGTTTTCTGTTTATACACAACTTGGTTTGTGTCTTATTGTTGGATTATCCGTCGATTTAAAGTAGATTTTAGGAATAAATCGAGTAGTTGTTATTGCTCAAAATATTGTTAATAAACTAAAGTTAATTTCAGCTATTACAAGTATCTAACTGTGATTTTTTTTCATTTTTTTACATTCAAATTTGATAAAATAGCCAATATAATTTCATATTTACAAACCCTTCGAAATTATTTGGGCTAGAAAAATGCAGCCCAATTTTGTTCGTTTCTCAAATTTATCCTCAAAGTGGATAATTTTTCCTTGAATTAAGGATTAGTTTGCAAATAGACTATTATGTTTTATATATGGAACTAATATCATTAAATGATAGATTGTTGACTAAAGCTATTGGAATGACAAATAGAGATTATATAAGATGGTTAGGAGTGCTATACATGTTCCATAATCCAGGCTTATGTTTAGTATAGTATGGCTGTAAAGCTAATGTTTATTAACCCAAAACTCATCCGAGGCTCCATTTCTGTTCTAACTTGGCGAGGTGATAACGAGAGGACAAAATACAGGTGGGCAGTTATGTAGTTTCCTCGTGTATTATAATTAGGGACTACAATAATAGGTCTTATTTTAGATGGAAAACCTAGGCAATTAGAATTAGCAAAGAAATATATTCCAAATATGCAATAAAATGTGTTATAAATTTTCTATAAAATTACTTAAAAACCACAGTTTTAATTTCAAGTAATAAATTTGACCACATTCGAAAGCCGGAATTTTAATAGACATCACACTTTACAAACAGTCCAATGGTTTTCCTAAACATCTATATTTTATTTGGAGTTTCTAAAAGTTCTAGATATTTACTCTTTTCTAAGATTCCCTTCTTTAATTAGATCTTCAATAGGCACCGCCATCTATTACAGCTTTGTGTTTTCTACCGTGGTTAACCACTATTAAACTCAGAATATAAAATGGGGCGACTTTTTATAATCCTCCATCCAAACCCTTTGGTATCGAGTTAACAGAAAATATTCACAACATTTTTTACAAGTCTATCCATTTGGATGAGTTTGATCATGTGACTCAATAGTTTTATATTTATTACTTTTTGGTGATATATATCGACATGTAGTTATGCTGGTCTTACAACAGTTCAAAGGTTATCTTGGATATGGATTATAGTATCTTGTGTTACTTTTTATTTTACTGTTCTGTAGCCCACTTAAACTTCTTTTAAAAGTATTATAAGTTTGCTCGTGTATGAGAACAACTTTTGTACATATGAATACAGGTTATGAATGGATTTTCACAAGTAAAATACTTATATAATTTGGACAAGCGTGGATATTTTGCAATGAGCGAGGATTTTTATGAGTAACTGTACCTGTCGTTAAATTTTTAATTTCCAAAACGAAACGTTTTATATCAAACTTAAAACATATTTATAAAACTGAACAACAATAGATGGATTTCTTTGTTTAAAGAATTATAAATTTTAGAACATTTCTGGGATGATTAATAAAAAAATGTTTGCTTCTACAAACCCAATTTAAAATCCAATATAGTCCTTAGAATCAAAGCTATATTAGATATTTGCAAAATACATATCTAATATACTGTACAACGTCTTTTTACAAAGGAATTTAACATACAATGACGAACAGTATCAATTCGTTAAATATTATAAAGTGTTGTTTCTAGAACATTCTTAAACTTCGTGGATTGAATCTAATATTCCTGGTTGTTGATGCGAAGTAACATGAAGTCAAATATGTACTGAGTTTGGCTGGTTTCATTTTAAGATCGAAGAAAAGCTATTTGTATTATATCAAACTATAGCGTTTTTATTATTTTGGTAAAAGTGTCGTGTGGATTCTGGTGTCTGTCTGGTATATTGGGCTTATGAATCTAATAGAATATTTTAAAAAATCATTAGTATATATGTGTTCACGCTTTTAGTCTCTTACCATTTATCTTCAGATCCTTAGTTACCATAATAAATTTTAGGTCAATGAGAAAAGGTCGAAATTTAAAAATAGGCGCAGCTTTTCAAGCCTTGTTTCATGTTAGAAGTCATTTTAACATGTTTATTAAGCTTTTGTAGTCCCTAATTATAATATAAAATTTTTATGTGTGATATTACGAAACAAAATGAAGCTATAAAGAAGGGAGGTATAAATGAGTTATAAGACGGTTTTGATGCATCTAATTTAGAGTTGCTAAGTATGAAAACTAATAGCGAAGCATCGTTTCACCCAGGACTCAGTTATAACCTTTTCTATACAGAAAATCCTCCCAAGAGTTCTGATGAATATGTGAAGGAAATAGAACCAGATTTCACAACATATTCAAACCTATCTAACCATTCGATGTTTAAGACGCAAAGTTTGCAATTAACCGTTTCAATCGCATATCCGGTATCGAATATTTTTGCGTCGGATACCGGAATTATTCGATTTGGTCAGATATAAATAATTATATTCTGCTTACCTGTAAAATAATACATAAATATTACCCAGAACAACCTTAAACGAATAGGGGTTGTTGAATCCGACACTTGTCGTAGATGCAACAGGGTTCCTAAAACTGTGGGCCACACCCTATCGGGCTGCCCCAGGATACCGTTTGCGCTCCTAAAAGAGAGGCATGACGCGGTAGTTGTCCAAGCAGGGTTGGTCGGATTAAACCGGGCGGTTTAAACCGCCCGGTTTAAATATTCAACGAAGTCCAAGGATATATTAAAGGACAGAGTTTCAATTTATCTCGAGCCTCCAATTGATCAATAATCGAGAATTATGTTTCATGTCACATTTTCAGGAAAATGAGTAAAAATCTCAAATTATCGATAAACTTGGAGGATTTTTTGCTATCAACCCCATTTCCATTTATGAACTTTAAGGTTGATTCCATAAAAACCACTCTACCTATATTATATTCGGTGTTAAGTTTTATTTGGATTCTTAATTATGTTTTCTGATGATGTGTATATRTTTTATTCTATCGAATCCATACTTTAATATAACCATTTTCAGCTATGTTTGATTGTTGGTACAAATTCTGTAAACCGATTTTAATTCTAATGAATATCAAATAAATCGGCGATAAACTTACAATTTTATCTATGATGATATTTCCAATTTTACATTCAAAATCTATTACACAACTAAAATATTTATATTGTGCATCTTCTGGACCAGTTAAAAGCATTAAAACCAATAGAGACTAAATCCAAATATTATAACCCACGATATATAAACGGCAAACGTAGTTGCCATATTTTCCAAACATCTACAGTAAACTCTCGTTATAACAATGATTGTTAAATTTTAAAACTTAAATTGTGCTAAAAAGAGCATGCTAAATAAATTTATAGTTGTTTTATGTCTGTTGCTAACAATATTACTTCGTTCATTTGATCAATATATTATTGTATCACATGTAAGAGGGATGAGTAAGGTTCGTTTATAACAATCTTTCGCTTGATACAATGAATATTTTGTGATAAAATCTTTGTAAAATGACCACAACAAATGGAAACGAAAGGCTTAGGGACATATCTGTACGCATATTCGCATATGAACGTTTGGCGGAAGACATGAAACCCTCTGTTAAAAGATATATCGGTAGATAAATTTTGAAATAAGATTTGAAACGAGCAATTTTGAGTTAAACTTTGCAATATTTATAAATATGTATCTATGTATTTTATAACAACCTTTTACATACCCATCTGTATTGGATTAACCTAATTATGTTGTAATTGTATTATGATTTTTTAAATTTTTAAATTCTATAAAAAAGTTTCTTTCTACATAACAACTAATCCAAGGCTTCCCAGATTGCGACTACGAGAATACTACCCTAGGAAAGAGAATTTTATAACTTCTGATCATTACAAAAACGAAATCTTCCCCAGCCTCAGATTACAATTCTTTCTATTWCAAGCCTATTCCCAAGATTACAAACTCTACTTCAGCCGCCCAACTAAAAGAATTCGAATTTAATATTTCCACCMAASMTATCCGCACGATCAACCACCTCGTTGGGAAAATCCAAAACGTGGGGCTGAAAGGATCCTTGGTGATCTACAGCGGGCTGAGGGGGCCAGCTGAGATCGTAGCTAACGAAAGCGGCGTATGACGAAGATAGGAAATATTATTCTATTAATTAATTAATTTCTTTATCTTCTTTAAAACAAAAAAAACTAAAAAGAATCTTGCGTTTGGTTCGAACCGAACGGGTAAGCATATACAACAGATAGATCAAAACGAATTATGGGATTTTCTAGCTATACATCTTGTGTTGTCAGTCAATAAAGTGCCACACATGCAACACTATTGGTCAGATTTAGAATTTTTAGGAAATGGATATATTAAAAAGAGAATGAAACGGGACAGATTTCGCGCAATTCTTACTAACATACACTTCTCTAACCCCGAGCAAAAAATTTTAAAATTTTAAAAATTTCCTCTGGGTATCGCTGCAGAGTACAACACGGGCCCATGGTGGAGGTGAAGAACCCGAGGTTGCAACAACTATGGTGACAAGGGCTCCACATTCCTCCCGGCCTTCGAAACGGCCTATAACCCAACCCCTGTCTGGTCCCCTATTAGGGAGACAATAAAGCCAGATGGGGAACCAAGTTGGTCTGTCCCGTCATTAACGCTTTAACGAGGGGCCGCAAGGCCCATAATAAGAAGACGGGTCCGGAATCAATTCATGATTCCCTGGCCACAGGGCCGGTAATCCGCCCAAAGGGAAGGTGGACCATGAATACCAGTTCTCAACGAGAAGGTGGTAGAACTTTGCGACAACCCCTTGGGCTTAACGCATAGACCAAAACAAGGTCTCCGATTTATATCGCCATGGGCGAAGAAACGGAATGGTATCGTTAGATACCACAGCGACCTGGTGATACCCCAGTAACCTGGTCACCCACATATACGCTGAAACCCCAATGAGGAGTAGTAAGCTAAATAAGTGGTTTTGACTGGGTTATCATAGGGTCTGAAAAACGCCCTGGGGAAACCAGGATGAGGCTTGGGATAAACAAAGTGAACCACCAAGTTGGAACGGAATCCATTGGTTTCACAAGGAAGGGCTGAAGTGGCCAGGCGATAGTGCCTTAATTAATAATAATTAATTATAGGTTTAAAATTGTCTCTCTAACCCCGAGCAAGATCTTAAATCTTCTGACCGTATAGAACAGCTAGTTTCATTGTTAAACAGCAGTTTTTCTGAGAATTACCATGCTCCCAGAGATTTAACAATCGATGAAAGTCTTGTAAATTTCCGTGGCCGCCTTTCATTTAAACAGTACATACCAGGCAAATCGCATAAATTCGGGGTTAAACTCTTTAAACTTTGCTCGCTTGAAGGTTATGTATTGAAATTTATAATTTATTTCGGCAAGAACACATTAATAAAAAATTCATAATCCCCAACAACACCGTTTAATACAGTAATGGAACTAATTGAGTCGTACTTCAACAAAGGCCATGTGCTATACACGGACAACTTCTATTCGTCTTATGATCTTGCCATGTATTGTGTTCAAAATCAAACACATTTCATTGGAACACTACGCAAAAACAAAAAGTATATTCCCTTACAATTAAAAGAACAACCACTAGAAAGAAAACAATATTTAACTTTGGAAACAAAAGAGGGGATTACTTTAACCAAATATAAAGATAAAAAAGACATCTACGTTTTAAGTACAAAAATAGTGACATGGCTGTAGAAATAGTTTAAAAGAATGGGACTGTTTTGTATAAACCAGAATCCATTACTCATTATAACGAAGGGAAAATTGGGGTTGATTTAAATGATCAACTCGGTTCATATTCCATGTCAATCAGAAAATCGTCAAATGGTATCGTAAGATCATTCTTGATCTATTAATAAATACAACGCTTACTAATGCGAGAATTATTTATCAAGAATGTAAAGGGAAAGCGATATCAACAACGGATTTTAGATTAAAACTCATTCGTGGCTTGGAAAAAGCAAGTGTGAGCGTGTTTATAAATACAAAAAAGTACACATACTTACTACAAATTATGATAATAACAAATGGGCACGTTGTAAAGCATGTTATCATAAATATAAAAAGACAGAATCACCAGAAGAGGCCACTAAAAAAGCTAAAAGACACGAAAGTATTGCCCGGGATGTGACAATGAATATTTTTGTGACATTTGTTTTTTTTATAAACATTCATGTTCATTAAAAAATAATTAAGCTGAATTTATTAATTATAATAAAATAAAAAGTTATTATTGTAAATTATTTGCAGGGTTGGTTTTAGTCTGCGGATAAAACGTTTTGTCCGGGACACGGTTTTAACCTGGTTAAACCGGATTAAACTGGTTTAAACCGTCTGAAAAATCACAAAACTTGATTTTGAAAAATATTCGACATTTTCCAATTTTCATATTCAATCAAACAATAAAGCGTAATGTCAGGAAATAAGAAACAAAATGTTTATTGAATCATAAAAAATCATCTAAATCTGAACCATAAAATGTAAAATCAAAATTTAACAAAAACCCGATAAACTCGCGCCAAAAATTTTCTTAAAATTTTCCCTACCAAATAAGGGGTTTTATCCGGACAAAACGTCCTAAATGTTTTGACCGGGACGGATTTTACCGGTTTAATCCGACCAACCCTGATTATTTGTAGTGAAAGTTAAGTTATAAAATATTTATAGAAAATTCATAGTGCTAATTATTATACTATGCACATTTATAATATTATAAACCCCGTTTCTTTTCTATTAAATATGTCCCAATAGTTGTCAAGTAGTACACATTGTAATAATGAATATGTCCCAATAGTTGTCACGTAGTACACAAAGTGTTAAAAACGGGTGATTATGAATTTATATCCCAGAACAATTCAGTCAATAGAGGCAACAACAACAGACCAAGCCCGTGTAATAACGGTTACCCTTCCAATAGAGGAGCGTTTAATACTCAAAACAGTGGTCCATGGTTCAATAACCAAGAAGACTCCCACAAGGACTTAAAGATTAGCTTCAGAATTAAGAATGAAGACATCCCAGGAACATAAATATCTATTCCTGTAATCTCCACTACGATGAACAGGGAAAGATTTTCAGGGGCTATCCAGCAATTTGAGCTTGTAGAAAACATGAATGTGTGGGAAACAGGAGCATTCTTCAATTACTTCATGTTCGTCGTCGATGAGGAATTGCGGGATACAATAGCTAAAAAACCATCTCTTATTTAGGGGAAGTGAAAATAGTTAGAGAAATCCTATTTCCCGACGCCGACTTCTTCCGCTATAAGGAAGAAATGTGTTGGTTTAGGGTTGCTGAGTTCCCCACCCTTAAAGACTATCTCACTAAGCTTAGGAAACTTGAAAAACTAACCAATTATGTGATTCATGGTACAGAGAAATACTCGAGATCTTTCTCAATGGGCTGCCTAGACAGCATCGAGCATTATCATCGGTGTTGGGAACCCACAAACTGGAGGAAATAGCAGATAAAATAGACAAGTCCAGTTTGGTAGCGAGGAATCTCAAGCATAAAACTTTAAAACAGACATGAGAATTTTCGACGATTTCTGGACTCTACACGGACCAACCCGAAACGGATCGGTGCGCGCTCGGGTCGAAAATGAAAATCATTTTGGTAATGAAACTTTTGAATTTCCGAAGATTATTGATCAACAAAATACCATATAAGTGTGTAAATCAATTTTTTGATTACAACCTAACGGAATTTTCACTCCAAATATAATTTATTTCACTTATCTAGAGTTTCCAAAATTAATACCGGTATTACTCGATATACCGGTATTTCGTCCATTATCGTTATCGAATATTATCGTCCATTACCGGTATTTGGTAATATTACCGGTATTAGATTTTAATTGAAATATTTTCTGTAATTCGTAGTTTTTTAAGTAAATTATTGTGTTGCAATTAGGTTTTGATTTATTTTTCTCTTTATATTTGCCTAACTATTTCTAAATAAAAATTTATGTATTTGGAGGTTGAAATGCCTCAAAATTAAGTGTAACTAAATAAAATATCCATTCCTCAATATACAAAATATAATATAATTAATTGTAATTATTCATATATCAACTAAATTTTTTGATTCGTTGTTTAATGCATGGATTGTGATTTTGAAGATAAAYCTYTTTTTATAAGATATTATACAAAAAATTTAACTTATAATATCATTCCAATTGGGAGTATATGTTGTGATTAGGCTCGATATTTAAACTTTTTAAATGATTTTATACCAATCTATAATTGTTAAATTTGTACTCATATTTGCATAAAGTTTAAGATATTATGTAATACTTCATATACAAATAGAAATTAATACTTTATCATTTCTATGACGAATTATTTCCATTTATATTTCTTAGTTTATTTGCTTTGGTTATTATAATTTTACAATACTATTTATTTCTTAAGAAAACGTAGATTTTCAATGATTTCAAATTTAGTTTAATATTTTGATCATATTATGTTAACGGGTTTTATTTTAACAARTATAACATACATATTCTTAATACWGTTTATATTTAAATCMAAAGAAAACACCATGTATATTTTAAATATGATGTTAATAAATAGAAATATTCGTAGTCTTTAGTTTTATAGTAGCATCTGTGAGTATATTGAAATGGAGAATTTATTTTTCCTCGGTATTTTTGGAGATTTTAAACAACATATCCAGGCAAATCAAAGAATAATTAAAACCCGATAATACCGGTATTAGATTGTAAGAGACGATACCGGTTTCATTTTTCAAAGTCGATAATTGGAAACTCTAGCTTTATTATTAGAGGTTCTTGACATTAAATAGTTATTTTTTGTCTATTATATTTATTAGTTATTTTCATATATTTGGTCCATTTTCCATTAAATTCACTTTTGTATAATCTTGTTGTAATGAAATATAAAATATTAGTTTCAAATTGGTTTTATTATTTATTTGTTAATTACAATTTAATTTTATTATTAGATCCCATTTAAAGAAATAATTAAATGTATAATTCATTGAATATTTAATTCTTTTTTCACAGTTCATTATCACTAAATATTTCTTATATTAATTTCATCATAACAATATATCAAATCCTAGTAGTAGGAATAAATTGGATTATTAAATCATGAACAATCAATGTAAAAGCCTTTAAATTAAAACGTTCTGAATATCAATGTATCTTTGTACAATAAGTTCAAGGACAATGAAAATATGTATGTGCGAGTAGAAGATTTCGAGGTTACTGTTCTGTTTAAGTCTATACAGTCAACTCCGGATATAACGAAGTCGTCAAAAATGGCCCATTTTCCTCTATAATTTTGTTCGGATATAACAAATTATCGCTTATAACGGGGGTATTTGAATTTTACGGCCTCCGAGATATTCCAAAATATCAAAATTATGGAAATACATACTAAACATATATATTCTTGGTTGGTATCAATACTTCTCCTTGTAAATGGCTTAATTTAGCATAACTGAATTTTTTGATCGAATATAACGAAGTTTTTTGTTATATCCGGAGTTGACTGTATAAGCCTGTGGAGAGAAATCATATTATGTATAGAGTGTTACGTTGAGAGCTAAGTTCGCTGAATGTTTAAACCTTCTTGTTTTGCTATTTGTTAGGCAAAGGTTCCAGAACAGGTTCTGTATAGACATTTAACGTGAAGAAGTTAGTCTTATTATAGAATATAAATGTCTTCATCTTTAAATCATAACCTAAAAGATAGAAGCCTACCATATTATGCTACCCCGCTGTGATTAGAGATTAAGAATACGAATGTCAACTTCCGTAGGGTTATCCAAGTACATACGGCGCCATTCTGTCTATATAATCTGAATACATGTTCTGTGGAGTTGTGTAGGTTGTTCTAGGATGTTATTGTCTGTTAGAAGATAGAGTTGAGTACTATTAATAAGTATGGGCCTTTGGAAACGACCACTATGGCTGTATGTGTTGTGATCCATGCTTCAAAGTGCCCTAACATTCATAAAGCATAGAAGTCAATAAATATAAATTTTAATTTTTTAAAAACAGACAAATATGAACAAATTGTGGCATTATGCCGGTAACAGCAAATATACTGAAAATCAACCATGCACCAGGATGTTGCTTTAAAAAAAGGTTTTAAAGTTCATTTTTTAAAAATGATTTGGACCGAAATAGACATGACCAGTCTGAAGGATTCGTTTATAAAGCATATATCAATCTATAAATTAAAATTAATTGTTTTATCGCGATTATAAACTATAAAACATTCTATATGATGTAATTAAATGTGTGAGGTTCAATGTTTCGAAATATTTTATTTTCCAAATTTAAATTTTCAAACAGCAACGAACTCAGGACGGTATGTCGTTTAATACTACAATTTCTATCCTATTCAAACCGTAAACTCGTCACACAAGGACTCTTAATCACCCACAAAGATATTTCATAGAGGATTGATGTCAGAATAGCCAACCAAGCCTAATCATCGAACCAATTATTAAACATTGGAAGCTATAAGCATAAGAACTCAGAGCAACATAATAGTGAGCAAAGAATACCACATAAGAACCCTCTTATTCGCCAACACAACTGATTACAATCTCGTCAAAAAGAAGGACATGCTATAATCTTTTAAACACAAAGAGCTCTGGCTTCTTGACGCTTTACTTGTATGAACTATTAGCGCAGGAATTTCATTCAAACATGATAACAAGAAGCATTATTTAAACTATGTAATCTTCATGTGTACATAGTCTTTTATAGATCAAAACAGAAATACATAATAAAGGACAAACATTTAAACGAATTATTACTGAAATAGAGCCGAAAGTAGATGACTTATTTGCATGATTAACGGGATATACGCAATAGCTAATTCAAGAGAGAACGCCTTTCAAACCATTTAAAGACGGGGCACTCATGCGTAGAAGAAGTTAATAGAAAGAAAAACAATAATAAGTTATAGAAGTTAGAAAGGGCTTAAGAACTAGAATTCAACAACACCATAGTTACAACTATCTAAGGGGATTACAAAAAAAGGCAGAAATAAATAAAGACAATTAAATAGATTTGTAGCTACAAATAACAATATAAACATAAGATAAACAAGAAGTTATGCAACACAAATCAATTAAAAATTTTGGTTGCGAAGATAAACAACAACTTGAAGATAAAAAGTAAATAAGTAAAAGAAAATATAATAGAAATTATTCAGAAATAAATAAGTTATTATTTTATTATTTTGTTATTTTAAACACCGATCGACTGTTTTTATAGGCATATGGATGTTTAACTTTAAACCAACAAGCAATATGTAAATTATAAGATTATTTTTGAATATGAAAGATTTTTCATATGTGGCTGGATTTGCCGGCAAACTTTTTCCATGTTTAAATCGTAAAATTTTTATAAAAAAATGGTTTAACAAAATTTATTTTCATAAATTAATAAATGGCAATATTTTCGTTATTTAAATCAGACATGAGCATTTTCGACGTGTTCCGGATCCGACCCGATCGGGTCTGGTACGCTCAAATCTGTTTTAAATAAATAAGCCAAAGTTTTTATCTGAGACTTGGCATGTATAAAAATTTTTAAATTGATATTTTAATATAATTTATTGGATAATATTAAAATATTTTTATGAAAATCTGTCGAATTTATGCAAAATAAAACATATTGTGGATAAATAATCTTATGCCAAAGATCTCATAATAATTGATAATAGTAATTAAGTTTAAAATGACTCAAAATATTTCCATCAATTATTTCTTATTACTAGGGGTCGGAAAATATATGACGAAAAATCGGTAAATATATGATTATATATGATTTCGGCCAAAATCTCATTATAATTTCGATTTTTCAATAAAATAAAATATATGAATTCCTTCATATCGGAGATATTATGGGTGGAAAATTTCCAGAAATTTGGTAAAAATATATGATTAGCAGGGTTGGTTTAGTCCACGGATAATACGTTTTGTCCGGGACACGGTTTTAACCAGGTTAAAATCGGATTAAACTGGTTTAAACCGTCTGAAAAATCACAAAACTTGATTTTGAAAAATATTCGACATTTTCCAATTTTCATATTCAATCAAACAATAAAGCGTAATGTCAGGAAATAAGAAACAAAATGTTTATTGGATCGTAAAAAATCATCTAAATCTAAACCATAAAATGTAAAATCAAAATTTAACAAAAACCCGATAAATTCACGCCAAACCATTTCTGAAAATTTTCCCTACCAAATAAGGGGTTTTATCCGGACAAAACGTCCTAAATGTTTTGATCGGGACGGATTTTACCGGTTTTAACCATTCGGATTAAACCTGGCGGTTTAATCCGACCAACCCTGGCTATATGTAATCAATGGGCGGATTTAAGCCACCGTTCAAATTTCACCTGGTTAATATCACATAAATTTGAAAAATTACCAAAAATATGCTTTTAACCAGGGATGACTGTATGTACATATACACTTCTTTTTTAGATAAACCAGGCATGATCACTTGGTTTGATGCCAACAAAGTGAACATATTCGACATTCAGGATTGCAATTGGCTGATCATTTTCTCACCACTACACATATAATTAAAAATGATTAAAAAGGTCTAATATTAACATATGTTGCTTTTCAGATGATTTAAAACAAAACGTATATCTCGGTTTTCGATTTAATTGTTTCATTTCAAAAATTCTCTTTATAGTTTGTTATTTTCTATACACACAGTCTAAATTTAAAAAATCGCATAAACATGTAAAGTTAAAGAGAAATTTTTTTATGAGAGATCACCAAATCAAAAACCGAGATATAAATCATATGTAAAATCGTCTGTAAATCAATATTCTTACTATCAAGAAAAAATAAACAATTTGGGAAAAAGTTATTGATGAAAATTTTCTGAGCCATTGCTGATATGTAATTCCAACAACATAAGATTTATATTGATATCTTTCTGAATCTTGTGTCTTGAACTCGTTCAAATCAAGATTCATACTTTCCTTATGATAATGAGCCTTTATTTGCCTATGATACAATGAAGAAACATCATTTAATATTGCCATCCGCTCAGCTTCGATAAAGCTGTCCTCTGTAATATTTAATAAATGGCCAATTAAGTCGCCCATTCGGGTCTTAGTGTTCATTTTCAGGTAACAACGTTTAAATTTTGAATTCCAACTTTCACAAACGTTATTTGTATTGAAACGTGCATCAAGTCTATGATGCAAAGCCCATCTTTTAACGTTAGTGACATGGATATTTATAAAATAATTGTAGAAAGATGTGTTAGCCACCTTTATTATTTTTATTAGTCTTGGATATTCGCGTTGGAATAATTATGCAGTTGTAATAGTGAGTAGATATCCTAGACTGTTTAGAATAAGTTTTTTTTGATTTCTCATCCTTGACAAATTTATTAATGCTATTAACAGATGCCTTTTTGACATGGTATTCGCAATATAGATGGCGAAAGGCATTATAAAATCCATGATAACAATCGCTCATTACGTATGTAGGCAATTGGTATGCTGTGAGACTATTCTTGAAAAATTCAAAACAATGATTTAGTACTTCTTCGCGCTCGGAATTCGTGATTATATAGATAAAGGCGGATTCACTTTGATTTGCATTCAGAACAAAACCGATAACTAGAAGCAACCCGTAGCGAGTTGTCGAATGTGTATAGAGATTGGACATACKAATATTCGTTTTGAAAACTTCGAATATTCGYCAAAAATCGAATTTCTGGTATTCGTTTTCCGAATATTTTATAAAAATAATTTAAAAATTTGAGAAAATTTCAAAAAATATTCGAATATTCGTTGATTTTTTGATGTGAAAAATTAAATTTTGAAATTGAATAAAAAAATTATGAAAAATATAGTTTAAAAATCCAGAATGACTAAATCAATATTAGAAATAAATTTATTTTGAAATTTTCAGTATATTAAGATATTTTAAAATTCCGAAGATTCTTTGAATATTCATGTCCTTGGAAAATCGTGTTTCGAACATTCATACATTTTGCAAGTATCCAATCTATATTATTGATGGCCATGAACAATTTAATTTAAACCATTTACGGTCAAGTATCATATAATAAACAATTCTATAATAAAACATAATATGTTTAATTTTTAAATACCGCTTTCACTTTGTTTCCAAAATTGTTTATTACAATAGCAAACCTTTAAATTCGGGGTTGAAAACTCATGTTGTTAATTAATACATTCTATTTACTTTGCTGGTTTATAATTGAATAAAATTTATTTATGACAGTTCTCTTGTGTTAAATTACTCTAAAATGTCATTTTTATCAAATAAAGAATAATATTCATTAATAAATGAATTGACTGTCAGAAATATCGTATAATGAACTGTCATTTTGGAAATGCATTTGAGTTTATTATATGATACTCGATTGTATTTAAAGAAATTAAAAATAATTAAACTCCCTCTGGGTATCGCTGCAGAGTGTAACACGAACCCAGAACGGAAGTAGAGAGTCAAATATTGCTATGGATAACATAATAAGGGTCCCACATTCTTCCTGGCTTCAGAACTGCCCAGAACCCAACTCTCACTTATCTCTCTGATAAGAATTTTACAAAGCCATATTAGAATCCATATTGGTCTGTCTGGCATAAACGCTGTATTGTAGGCCCAAATAACAATATTGGGTTTCCATTCCCGGAAACGGATTTCTAGATAACCGGGAAACTACATTTTATATTTCCCAAAAAATACCAACATAAAAAACAGGGAAATCCAAATTTGAAAAATAAAACGCGATTTCTTATTATTTTGAGGATAAAATACAACAATAAACGTGTGGTTTGACGCATATAAAATACATTTTCTGATAACAAGTATGATCAAATTTCGATTTCAAAATTTGGCAAAATTCACATATTTGGATTTGAATAAATTATAGTGAAAAAATCATTTCTCGATCCCCGGGAAATAAACAAATAGATTCCCGTTTCCCGAGGTTTCAAATTTCCCAAGAAATTGGAAATTCTAAACAAGACGGAGTTGGAATCAATTCATGATCCCGTGGTCACAGACTCGGTAACTATTCCAAAGGGAAGACGGGCCATGAACACTAGTTCTCAAAGAGAAAGATAACTCTTGTGAAAACCAAACAATTCATCATATAAACCAAAACAAGGTCACACTTTTTTATTACCCTTGGTGAAGAAACAGAGTGACGTTATTTAACACCATAGCGACATGGCTAACCCTGGTCATATGTCAACACAATGAGTGCTGAAAACACAATAGCGAAAGATAAGCTTTATTAACCCGATGATTTACTAAGTTTTCCTAGACAAAATAAAGGGTTTAAAATCCGCCTCTCGGGAATATACACAAAAGAGTAATCCCCAAACAGCCATCCAATTTCAGGAATAATAAGAGGAATTCTCAGTTGAGACATGAAATAATGAGTTCAAACAGGAACTAGCTGAAATGACCAGGTGACAGCGCCTTAATTAATGGTGATTTATTAAAGATTTATAATATTAATATATTTCAAAAAAGATTATACCGAAAGAAGAGTTAAGAACCCTAAGGAAAGTACTTGCTTGGAAAAAAGATGTGATCACTTTAACAGAGCTTAGTGCGGCACTCTACCTGACGTACTCTGGAGAATTTCCGACAAGGAAACCATACCACAGAGGACCGCAGAGTAGAGACGAACTTAAGAAAGCTCTTAGCCAACTACATGCGTTCAAGGAAGGGAGACTAAACCCTGAGAAGAACGAGCAAGTGGCTAAGCAGCACAGACTAAGAGGGAAGCACGATGCGAAGTTAAAGATCTCTAAGCTAAACGGGATCAATAGGATGTTGACCAAACAAGATAACCTGAAAAGGTGGAAGGCCTCTATGAAGAAACAGAATCTCGATACAGAGAGGTTCGGTAAGTTTCCGGGGGCTAAAGCCGAATCCCTTAAATACGTCAAAATCCCTGAAAACCAATCACATCTGACATTCTGGAAGGGAATTTGGAAAGAAGACAACTACTACGATGAGCGATCCATGGAGTTGGCACTAGAAAACAGTGGCCTCAAGAGAATAGAAGGGACCGCTCATAACAAGCCCATAAAGCAAAAGGAGATCTATTWYGKCAWWMMTTCGAAGAATATAATGCAGAAAAAATAATATGCAGATTTTGCTATTTTCATCATAGTGAGTTTTCATGTAGTTGTCTCAATTATTTAAAAACTAAACAAATATGTAAACATATTCATTTAGTCAACTCCGTTTATTTCCAGTCTTCTAATATTAAACGATTCCATGACTTTAATATGAACGATTTTGAACAATTTAATGAGAAAACAAAAGAAGCTACCCATTCAAAGAAGACAATGAACAAATTCCCAAAAGCAATGAAAGAAGATGATGTTGAAGATGCTAATGTGGAAGGAAATGCCGAAATAGTAAATGATAAAAGTTCGATAACGTCAATCATGGATCAGTTAGATTCCTTAAAGATCGATTGCCAAAGACTTACAAACTACGAAATTATTAGAGAGAAGATAAATGAGCTGGCTGCGTGTGTAAAAGCTTCACAGGGAAAACAGTGCTTTGTCAAATCTGTAGTTAATAGGACATTCAATAAAGAAAGATAGTCCTGAAACAAAATGAATTAAAAGTACTGGAATCATCGAATTCGTCATTAAACTTCWYTCTAATAATTTCGTAGTTTGTAAGTCTTTGGCA